>CAIGRK010100273.1:0-12177 GCA_903798315.1 Fraxinus greggii
ACTTTATAATATAAATATTTTGTTCTTTATATTTGTTTGATGTTCTATTGTTCAGTGTTAAGTTAGCAATATATTACATAATGCCCTATTGGATTTTATGTTTACGTGGATTTGGGGGGGCCCAATTTTGGGAGTTCGCCTCGAGCCCCGAAAATCACAGGACCGGCCCTGCTTTTATGATGACATTGAAGCATGTATACCCTCCGAAATAATCCAAAAGACAAACCAAATTGTCCTAAATGATCTAGTTATGTTGGGTGGTCGAAATCTCTCTACCAATCTAATCCTTTTAGATCTACAATATCATGATGTTATCCTTGGGATGGATTGATTATCCAACCATCAAGTAATTATCAATTGTAGAGAAAAGATCATATGAACACTAGGGATAAAACCTCTCTCTTTTAAGAGTAACACTAAACAATTCCTTAAAAAAAAAAAAGGAATGATGCTTACTTTGTCATCCTTAACCAACTAAATGTTGATAAATCCACCTTAATCGAAACTTTTCCGATAGTAAAAGACATTTTTGATATATTTCTCAATGACTTGCCGGTGCTTCCACCTGATAAATAGAATTGACAATTGATTTAATCCCTGTAGCTCAACCAATAGCAAAAGCTTTATACATTATGGCTCCAATAGAATTAAAAGAATTGAAAACTCGACTACAAGAAATATTTGATAAAGGCTTTATCCAACCTAGTTTTTCTCCTTGGGGAGTACCAGTCATATTCATCAGAAAAAAGGACGAATCCATGCAATTATATATAAATTATCGAGAATTCAACAAAGTAACCATCAAGAATAAGTACCCACTACCCAGGATAGACGACCTTGTTGACCAGTAGTAAGGAGTAGCAATTTTCTCAAAATATTTATCTGAGATCGGGTATCATCAATTGAAAATAAAAAGAGAAAAATGTGCCCATTACCACTTTTAACAAAAGATATGGTCACTACAAGTTCCTTGTGATGGCATTTGGATTAACAAACACGCCTACAACATTCATGGATTTAATAAATCAAGTTTTTAAGCCAGATTTGGACAAGTTTGCCACTGTGTTCATCGATGGCACACTTGTATGTTCTGAAAGTAAAGCAGAATAAGAACAACGCCTAAAGAAGGTGCTACAAAAGCTAAGAGATGCGAAGTTGTATGTAAAATTGCCCAAGTGCGAAATTTGGCTAAAAAAAGTAAACTTCTTAGGCCATGCAGTAATGAAGGACGGAATATCCATTGATCCGAGCAAAGTAGAAGCTATGATTAGTTGGCCATAACCCACCAATGCCACTGAGACTCAGATTTTCCTTGGACTGGTGGGATATTATTGGCGTTTCGTAGAAAGATTTTCTGAGATTGCCTCTTCCCTTACTCGACTAACTCGGAAGAATGCCCCGTTCAAATAGACAAAAGAATGTGAAAGGTGTTTTCAAGAGCTAAAGAAGAGATTGATCACGACACCATTCCTAACAATTCCATTCGGTACTGGAGGTTTCGTAATCTATAGTGACGCATTGAAAAATAGACTTGATTGCGTACTTATGGAACACCGAAAGGTAATTGCTTATGCAACATGACAATTAAAACCATATAAGAAGAATTATCCAACACATGATCTTGAATTAATAGCAATATTCTTTGCTCTTAAAATATAGAGATTTTACTTATACAGTGAAAGATTTGAAATCTTCACTGATCATAAATTAGATAATTGGTCAATCTCAATATATGTTGTATACCACATATTTATAATCAAAGAATCCCTAACATACTAGGAGAATATAATACAGTGAAGACTTTAATATAAAGTGAAGTTCTATTACAATATAAATCAATAATGGCGTATTTGATTTGAAATAGAAGAGAAAAACTGCCAAAATCAAGAAACCTTCCCTTTGCCGTCTTTTACTTCTTCAAGACTCCTCCAATACAAACAATCAACTCAAATATATCTCCAAAATAGAAATTAGGTCACACCAAAATTCTAACAAATCTCCACATTGATACGAATTTCAATGCAATAAAACTCCACCAAATTTGATTGAATTATCAATAGGAGCAATCCTATCACAACCAATTCCATCTGATTCAAAGGTTATCAAACCATAAACAACCAAATCAGCCTTGTCGAACCTCTCATGTCGAACCTCTCCTAAGGTCTAATATCTCTTTTCTTCAATTTAGTGATAGTTGCAACAAACTCAATCCTTACATTGCTTTTCCTCCAACGTCCAAACCAAAATCTGTCATAACAAAAATCATGAGTTGCGATTCAAAAATGGAATATCAAACTTCATACACGCCATCCCGAAATAATCAAACCTCGTTCTGAGTTGATCAAACATCTTTCTAATATAAACCAAACTGTCTCTCTCCCAGGAACTGCTGAACATTGAGTCTGATACTACTTGTTAGAATATCGATGATAACTCTAATACCACTTGGTAGAAATTGAGCCAATTTTTATGAATATTAAAGACGAGATATATGATATATGAAGATAACAATCAAAAGAACATAACATTTAAGTGGAAACCCAAGATAAGAAAAAACCATGTGCAAAGGCGAAGAATTCACTAACAATCATTAATGGAGGATTACAAAGACTCTCTATGGACTAAACTAACAAGTTAGAAGATTGATCAATTTCAATATTTGTTGTATACCACATATTTATAATAAAAGAATTCCTAACACACTAGGAGAATATAATATAATGAAAAGTTTAATATAAGGTGAAGTCATATTATAATAGGTAAAACTAATAATAAAGTATTTAAGTTGATATAGAAGAGATAAACAGCCAAAAGCAAAAATGTCCTCCTTGTCATCTTTTACTTCTTTACTACTTTTCCAATACAAACAACCAATTCCAAATATACCTCCAAAATAGAATTCGGGTCATATCGAAATTTTAACAAAAAAGATAGAAACAAAACCCAGCAAACTAAAGGAAGAAATCTAGAAGTTCAATCTAGAATTATTATCACCAGGTGATGCCCAAATTTTGGCATTAACCTTACAACCAACGCTCAGAGAACACATTCAAGGACAACAAAAAGGCGAAATATACTACCTCAAAACCAAACCAAAAAAAATAAGCCCAAGGAAGAATTACGGAGTGCAGGTTCTCAACTGAAGGTGAGCTCAATTATAAAGGGAGACTGTGTGTTTCAAAAAATCTAGAAACTAGTGAAGAAATCCTAGTAGAAGCGAACAATATTCCTTACTTCGTACATTCAGGCTGAACAAAATGTACCATGAGATAAAGACACTTTTATCTGTGGCCTGGCATGAAGAAAGAGATAGTAAAATATGTTAGTAAATGTTTAATTTGTCAGCAAATAAAAGCTGAGCATCAGAAACTAGCTGGATTATCACAGCCCTTGCCAATACCTGAATGGAAATTGGAAAAGATCTATGTTGACTTTGTCACTAGCCTACCTCAAACCACAAACAATCATGATGCAATTGGGTGATTGTTGATTATCTTGGCTTACTATTTACCAATTTGAATGACATATCACAAGGAATAATTTATATTTTTGTAATATATAAGAAATCGTTAGAGTTCATGGAGTACCTGTGTCTATCGTCTTTATTTAAACTCGAGATTTCTATTTAACTTTTGAAAAACTCTGTATAAATGATGAGGATCGACTGCATTTCATTCCCAGATTGACAGACAATCAGAACGCACCATTCAAACACTTGATGACATGCTTCACGCTTGTGTTTTGGAACTTCAGGATAGTTGGAATAAATATTTACCCCAGATCGAATTTTCTTAGAACAATATCTACCACTCATCCATTGAATATTGTGGTACTATTCATGGTTTATTATGATCAAAATACATTTTAGAGCCAAAAGTGTTCGTCACACGATGATGAAATTTGTTTAAAGTGAAAAGGGCTTCGATGAACATGACTAGCGTACGTAAGTGGCCGAACGAAAGAAATAAAAGTGTTGGCCTAATAAAAAGAATGAACAAGTGCTTCGGGCATACTAAGATGCTAAAAATGTGAATCATATGTATAATTAGAGTATTCACACGAGTACATCTCCATTCACTGGACTAACAAAGTTCATTTATTTCCATTTCATTTTTTTTTTAGATAAACATGAGAAAGGAATATATCATAACAACTTTCCAGGAATGGATCATTCTTCTGACCGGCTTGAGGCACGTTGGGTCGCTGTAAGAAGCTTGTGGTCTCATATCATGCAAATATCAAGATATTGCAAGTGGGAGATGACAACAAGCCAAGCAGACATTTATGACTCTCGTAACATGTTTCTGAAGGCATTTGTTGAGGATGTCGGGCCCACTCACGCCAGGCAAGTACTATTCTGGCGCTTAGGAGGAAATAGACGCGGGAGGTACTTTGAGGCGAGAAACAAAAGTGTTCAAGCACCGGCCGGTAAAACAAAAGCAATCACGCTAACAACGATCACCGGATGGAAACCAAAATAATCTATAGAATAACAAACAGGAATATGTAAAAGGACAGATGAAATGCGAATATAAACTATTATCTTGTATATTGAGATTTGCAGCTCATAAACATGTAACGGAGATAGGAAATAAGCAAAATGTTTGTATATTTTTGTTCAAATTTCGATCAATAATCCCACCCCCTTTAAGTTATAAAGAGAACCTATTTATAATACATTAGCCAACATGGTGACCGTTGGATCAGAATCACGTGGCATCATCTCCCTATTACAGACGTCACATCTCTATCTATTCATATATTTAATACACTGATAAGGGTCAGCCGCTCTTTACAACAGGCTGATACACTGACAAACTTTGTTAGAAGTGTTACATCAATCACTTCTAGAAAATCTTCAAATCTATTACAAGAGACATCGTCAGCCTCGTGAGCTTCAGACGAATTTGAGAGCCTTTGAGGAATCTTCGAGGTGGATCTCTAAGTGGAGAATTTTAGCTTATTTCTTTGTTTTCTTAGGCAGCTTCGTCTTTGAGGCAATGCCTCAACTTGGATTTCGTCCTTGCAGTGCAGCGACTTCAGTTTTGTTTGACTTCTTCGTATTTTGACCTCATGGATCTTTGTTTGACTTTTTTTGTCAACTTTCTACCTATGTGACTTGCTACGCGGCACTTTCTCTTTGAGCCTCAAAGGTGAGGTGTTGTCCGAAGTGGTTTACTTGGTAATACTTCACCTTCTAGAACAATTCTAGGGAGGGTTACTGAAGTAGAATAATTTTGAAGTTGTATCTTCCGAAGTGCCCTTACATATCCGAAGTACTAGCGACTTGGTTGAAGTGAAGAGGGTCAGATCCTCATAGGACTTCAGAGTTGTTAATTTCCAGGTGCTTCATTTTAATAAATTTTGACAAAACACGAGGTGCCCATAGTTATGGCGTCCAAATGATTTGGTGTAGTGGCACATTTCCAAGAAAAAACAGATGAGACGGCTGAACTTCCAATACACACAACAATCGCCGCATTTAACTCGCAATGATGATTGTCTCCCACATGCATTGTGAACTTCAGACGCATGAAGGCGCATGGATTAGAAGTCCTAATATGAGCCGTAGAAGATGAAGCACCAACATGCTGAGTAGCTCAGATTTAAACTCTCAATGGTTAGATGACCCGGATCAAGATCTAATGGTTGGGGTTGAGGGGGTCTGCATATAAAAGGCACAAATCTTTGCATCTCTTTTTTTTCAAATTTCTCAAATCTTTAAGTTTTTCCAAGAACTCTTCAAGTTTTTCTTCTTGAAATTCTTCTAAGCGTTATTCTTTGTTCGAGTTTTTTTCTTTTCTTCTTTTTACTTTCGCGAATTTTAATGTAATCATTTTTCATCATCTTAAGAACCTCGTAAGTATTGTGAATTTTTCTTCACATGTAAAAGCTTTGAACTGATTTGTAAATCAATGGCTTCTTCCCACTAAGGAGCATATAGACCTTAGCGAGATAGCTAGTGAAATGGGGGTCCAAATAACCAATAATGGTGACCTTGTCAGAGCCATGAAGGCTGGTCGTGGTGCTTCGATTTTTGGGGAGTGGTAATGGGGACGACGAGATAGTCTGGGGATAGCCAAAATCCTATCCTCCGTAGATCCTACCTATTTAGCCAATCTTAGGGATAAGTATAGAATCTGTTATAACATTGAACTCATTTCCCCATTCCTAACGAGCGAGCTTGCTACCCTAGGCAAGACTGTGTCATCGTTAGTGAGTTTTTGTTGAAGGCTGGGGTTCGCCTGCCGATCCACCCCTTCTTCCCTGCTGTCCTTAGGTTATATGGGCTGGCCCCTACCCTACTAGTTCCTAGCGCCTGAGCCCAACTAGTGAGTTCCTACTTCCTTTGGAAGGAGGCCTCCTTGGGCAAGGATATGCCGTTACACATCTTCCAAACAGTATACCAACCTCGATCTTTAGAAAAAAGGGACCCAAGAGTTGGTATTCTTTATGTCCTTGGGGGTCACACTGCCCCTTCGTCATAGGTCTGTCCTCTTCCATCAAAGGATGGAAGGAGACCTGTTCTGGGTCAGGGGAAAGTGGCAAGAGTGTGAGGGTGTTTTCGTCCCACGCGTTAAAGTCCCAACCTCATACTCCGACGCTCGTGAGTGCATTCTTTGCTTCTTCGATTTTTTAAACTAACGAGGTTTGATACTTACATTTTTTGTGGTTGTTTTGCAGGGTTGATCGAGTAGTTTGAGTTTACTAAGTGTGATTGGGACACTCTTACTGAGATCTACAAGAAATTCTTAGATTCACATAACTTCAGCCGTTTGATCCAGTCGAACTTTTCTTGAAGATTTTAGCTTGATGGTAATGATGGGTAAGATGTCCTTACACTTTGATGTTTTTCTTGATGTTGTTTGTACCATTTTGTTGATCGTGTTCATTTTTGGCTTGTAGAAAACTTCGATAAGATGAGGCACCCCACTCCTGACATGGCCACAATCCTCGCCGCCCCTCTATCGCGAGGAGAGGGCTGAAGCCCTCATCTGTTGGAGGAAAGCAAGTAAGGGATAAAATTGAGAGGGTCAACAAGAAGGCTGACTCTCAGGATGAGGGATGACCCCCTATACCAAATTGGTGGAAATAATCTATGGAGGAGGAACCTAAAAAGAGGTTTAGAATCCCAACCTCTAGTGGGACGGGTGGTTCCAGAGATGTCCTCCCCCTCCCCCCTCTCTGACGTCCCAGCGGGATAAAAACATTTAGGCAGTTCAATGGCTACAGCCTCTGGGGGACAAAAGAGGCCAACTGTTGTGGAGTCCCAGAGGTAAGACCCTACCAAAAAGGCGAAGACTTCTAGTGACTCCACCACTTCGGAAGCTCTCAAGTCCAAATTTGTTTTGAAGAAAAAGACGGAGGAATTAGTGCCTGAGGCCCTCAGCTTGCTCCCTCCAGAGGTCCAAACTGCTACTGCCACCTACCATAAGTATTTGACGGAAATGTGGCAAAACTATGGTGAGCCAAGCAGGGAGGGCTTTTGGTATGACCATAGATGTTGAAGCCCTCTTTAAAAACCTTGAATGAAAAAAATAAAGAATCTGTGAATAATGCTTCATAGATAGAGAAGGTTGCCAACGTAGCCAAAGCTAAAGCTGAGGCTTTAAAGAAAAATGAGGTTGAGGAGTCTGTGAAGCTTGTTTCTTCTTTAGAGGAAATTGAGAAGTTAAAGAAGGAGGTACACTTATCCTAAAGTGAGGTGGCCAAGCTTACGAAGTAAGTGGAGACGTCTGATGCTCATCAATGTCTGGTAGTTGAAGCCTTGGAAAAGGCAAATAAAGAGAATGTTGCCCTAAAAGTGCAGGTGGGGAAGTTGAACTCTAGAATTGCTAGCCTAATCGAAGAGATGGAGGCTGCCTGGCAAGAAGCTCAAACTGCTGGTACTGATGCTGAGAAGCGCTTCCTTATCAACTTCTATTTAACTGAAGTGCACAAGAGCTTTACAAAGTACTAGCGAAGGTATGCATACACGGATATGGTTGAATGGTTGGAAGTAAACATTCATGGCATCAACACCTCGAAGTTGAGAGAAGAGTTCCTGGAGGATGAAGCTGAGGAGCCTGAGCTTCAAACTCCGACAGAGGGAAGTTAAGTAATTGAGCTTGAAGACGACGCAGCTGAAGAAGCTACTGACACTGTAGTTCCCTTTGGCTCCTCAACCCCCACCCCCTTAGGGCTTAGGACTCCAATGTATTTTTCTTCACATTTTGTTTAATATAATGGCTTCGGCCCACCTTTTATAAATACTTTTCGATGAATGAATGAAGCTTTTCTTTTATTCAACACTTTTGTTTTATTTAATTACTACCTCTGCTTTATACATGTGTACCTTATGATTCGAACAACATGTACTTCGAAAATTACATTGGACTTTAAATAACATCAAACTTATAATAACATTAGATGTATAATAACTTTCAAAGCATGATAACATCAAACTTATAAATATTGAAGTTTCAACAACATCGAACCTATAACAAGGTCAGACTTATGTAAAATGAATCTGAACATAATCAAACTTGCAAGGGTAAGCTGGTCAGACATATTAGGCTTATAACAACATCATACTTATACAACGTGAACTTCAGCAACATATCCAAACTCGTAACAAAGTTCAGAACTTAAACATATCATACTTCAACAATAAATTTAACTGAACCACTTTAGAACTTGTCTAACTAGATAATCAAACATATGAGATCAGATATATATAAGATCTAAGTGAAATCGGACCTTCGTACACATTACTTAGATAATAACTCAAACACTAAAATTTGTCCAAGTGTTAGAATGTCGTGCACTTTTGTAAATTTTCGAACTTATGTGCACTGATACGTATGAGTTGAGGCTCTTTAGTACTTTAGTACTTCAGACTTTAGTCTAGCTTTGTAATTCTAAAAATTATAATTTGTACAAGTATGAACGGCTAGCTTTGGCTTTTACTATCCTTAGCATGGGTTGAGTGGTTCGCTCATACTGAGGTTCCTCTGACATCTTTAGTTGTTAAGTTCATGTGCCATACTTCACGAGTTTATGGGTGGTACCCTTTGGGACCCGGCTCCTCGTCGAAGTGCTCTTCATAGGGATGGGTTATCTAAGAAGAGGCTTCACATATAAGCCTTTTGCTTAGGATGTTCTTTTTATTTTTCGTTTTTGCAAGCTTTATTTTCTTCGTATGAGGTTGTGCGGTTTCCCATTCCGAAACTTCCTTAGCTTTAGCTAAGGGCATGTACAATACCTTGCGAGCATGAAGTGGTCCTTGTGGGATCCAGCTCTTCGACAAGCTATTCATGCTTCTCTGCATAGGGACGACTCATCTTCACAGAGTCATCTCCCAGGGTTTTATCCTCTTGGGGGTATTCTTAACTCATGATTCAGGGGTATTTGGTAATCCATCAAATGGGAGGTGGGATCTTTTACCCTTTGCATCCGAGGAGGGAAAAGTCCCTGGCTAGCCGTATTCCTCTGATCTCTCAATTCTTCATTGAGGATTTCGCGTCTTATCATTTCTAATAAGGCGTTATAGGTGGTAGGATCCTTGTTCTGCACGTATCTCCAAAAGTGGGAATTCATGTCCAATCCTCCTCACAAAGTATATCATTTCTAATAGGGCGTCATAGGTAGTAGGGTCCTTGTTTTGCATGCTCTCCAGAAGAGAGAGTTTATGTCTAAACCTCCTCTTTAGGCAGTCAAAGCTTTCATATCTGTGACTTGCACACGGTAAGTCATTTCATCAGCGAAACGGGACAAGAAACTTTTCAGCATCTCGCCTTGTTGTTACCGCGTATCTTGTAATCGTTGAATGGGCCTTTCACCTTCTTTGCTGCTAGCAAAGGGTATTAGGAACTACTTTTTGAGATCCTGCCAGCTCTGACTAGCTCGGCAGCCTAGTATACCAGATTTCAGCTCCTCCACTTAGGGTCAAGTGGAAAGCCATACAGTTCATAGCTGGTGTGGCCCCTTTCAAATTCATATGTGTCTTAAAACTATTGAGGTGTTTTGCGGGGTCACCCCTCGCATCATACATAGGAATTTTAGGGAGTGTGAAATTGTTTAGCATTGAGGCGTTCCTAATGACTGTGGGAATGGTGAATGGTCATCATTGTCATGGAGGTCGCAGGACCTCTGTGGTTCATCAGAATTCTTCTCCTCCCTTTGTCAAGTTTGAAGAGGTGGTTGGGAGGGTCCTGCCTCACTCATAGCCCAGTTCCTTCTCTCACACCTATTTTTAGGGGGAGGAATTCGAGACTCTTTATGGTGAACCGGTTCTTGCCTTTCATTCCGAGGAGGCTCCTGTTGCCGATTTCTAAGTACAGGATGAGAATGATGAACCTGGCTATTTCTAGACGCATATGGAAAATGAGCCCACCTATTTCTAGGCAAGCTTGGACTTATCCTATCAAAGACACTTGCTGACCCCTAAGGTCGCTCTTCTGGTTCATAGTTTGGAGGAAAGATAAATGGGACCTCATAAGGTCGTTTCGAGGCGTAATTGGTTGACGTATCAACCTCGATCTCCCTTTCTTGGGGAGCTTTCATCCTTGTGTGATGGTATCCAGCCATTTGGCTTTGAAATTCTACTCTTCACGGTAGTACCCTTGGGGGTATTGGAATGCATTTTCAGGGGCTACGTATGGGAGAATTGGGTACCTTCCTCGGCCCTGCATGCTCATTAGCACCCCATGCATGGCCATGTTCTGCTAGGTTATATTTCTCATGTTAGCAGCCATTGTGGCCATTTCTCTAGTAAGCCTAGCTGCGACCTAACCTCCGCCTTTAGACCCACCTCGTCTATGCTATGGGGGTCATGGGCGAGCAGCGGGGGCAGCTCGTGAGAGTTATCATTCTTCAGGGTGTTCCCTCGTCCTACGAGGTATACTTTCATCACCATTTGAACTCATTTTTCACAAGCACTTTTCTCAATCGCATTTTTCTTTCCTCAATGATCAAACAAGTATCAGATTTTTGGGTTTTCCAACGGTTCTTTCTTCAAGAACTCTTCTTTAAGGGTTGGGAGATAATAACGGTCCTTTCTTCAAGGACACTTCTTTTTGAAGGGTTAGAACTTTCTTGCCAAAATATTTCCAACTGGCTTTTTCCCAACGTATTTTCGTGGTTAAATGTAAGATTTTCCTACAGATGGCGTCAATCTGTTAACCCCTGAAAATGAGCTAATAGATGACGAGCTCACTCATGCCAAGGCAAGTACGATTCTGGCGCGTTCATAATGGAATAACGATGATAGAAAGGAGAAAATGGACGCATGAGGTACTTTGAGGTGATAGACAAAAGTGTTCAAGCTCCGGCGGGTGAAACAAAGGCAATCGAGCTAACAATGATCACCGGACGGAAACCAAACTAATTTATGTAATAATAAATAGGAAATATGTAGAAAGATAGATGAAATGTGAATATAAATCGTTATCTTACATATTGAGATTTGCAGTTCATAAATATGTAAAGAAGATAGGAAATAAGCTAAATGTTTGGACATTTCACTCAAGAGTTCAAGTGTATATTTCGAATATATGGTTTTTCAAATTCCGATCAATAATCCCACCCCCTTTAAGTTATAAAGAGAACCTATTTATACTATATTGACCGATGTGGTGATTGTTGGATCAGAATCATGTGGTCTCATCTCCCTATAAGAGACGTCATATCTCTATCTATTCATGCATTTAATACATTGATAAGGGGTCAGCCGCTCTACACAAAAGGTTGACACACTGACAAACTTTATTACAAGTGTTACATCAATCACTTCTAGAAAATTTTTAAATATATTACAAGAGACAACGTCGGCCTCGTGAGTTTCGGGCGAGTTTGAGAGTCTCAGAGGAATCTTCGAGGTGGTTCTCTAAGTGGAGAGTTTCAGCTCATTTCTTTGTTTTCTTAGGCAGCTTCGTCTTTGAGGTAGTGCCTCAGCTTGGACTTCGTCCTTGTAATGCAAAGAATTCGATTTTTTTTTTTTACTTCTTCGTATTTTTACCTTATAAGTTTTTATTTGACTTTCTTGTTGACTTTCTGCTTACGTAACTTGCTACGTGACACTTTCTCGTTGAGCATCGGAGGTGAGACGTAACATATTCACACTGATTTTGAATATAACGAGTTTTAGTGTCTTAATAATGACTAGTATATACAATTAAGAACTTATATATATATATA
>CAIGRK010100276.1:0-13711 GCA_903798315.1 Fraxinus greggii
ATTCCAGTTATCCTCTACTATTAAACTAAATTTTCGTGCACATTTGGTTAAAATTTAATTATACGAAATATCTTCAAGAACACAAATTGTATGCACATTCTGAATTTTATTCAATTTGTTATATAACGAAGACCTCATCGACGACTCAGTGTATTAGTTGGGAGGCCCTTTTCAATTATTACAAGACTGTATAGAAGCATGAACGATGAATTATTTACTAAGATTTATTTTTAATTTGGGTGTGGTAGACTACTTGTTCTGCACTTCAAAATAAATAAAAAGGATCCGTTTGATAGGGTTTAATCACCATCTTTTCTGTTGAAGAGTCTTAGACGTGTTTTGTACGTTGAACATAACGAATTGAACACGACAAATGGAAAAGATGTACGTTACCTATTGTGATGTTTATCGTCATTTCGTTGATTAGTTTTATTACTTTTGTCAACTAAAACAGATACTCCATACGTCTTATTTACATATATGTTGACTTTCATTATTTTCTTGTTCTAATTATATAGTCACGTTTCTTTATTAAGAATATTTTGTTTTGTTCATTTACTAATATACCATTATTTAATTTTCTTAGTTATAATCAATTTTTCTTACTTAATCTTGAAATTGTAAAAATATAAAATACTTACTTAAAAATTAAATCATTCAATTTCTTTACTACTTCAAACAATAATTTTCTACCCGTTGTTGATACTTAAATAAGGATAAACTAGGAATGTTTTTGGCAAAAATTGCTTTTTCCTTAACATTAATTAAGATTTCTTAATTCGTGTGAAAAATAAAATTAACCTATATAAATGTGACGGAGGGAGTATATATTTTTTATTGAAAATATCCTTATGGATGAAAGGAAAGATAACACCACCATTTGTTATTTTATTTAGTCCTTGTTTGGTACATATACATTAAAACTTTTCTTTTCTCAAATTAATTTTCTACAACATATTATCTTAGAAAAATAATTTTGTATGTGGATCTATAACCTTTTTTTTTTTTTTACCACACATTCTTTAAAAATTCACTTTTTACAAAATTTATTTTCAAAAATCTATGTCTAACATGCCTTAATATTGTTATCCATTTGTAAAGCTTTTACTTGATTCTTGACAATGGTCACAATTACATTTGTATTTTCTTAAAAGAGGAATTCTATTTTATATTTCAACACTTGGTCTAAAATATTTAAATATTTATGACTATTAATACTATCCAATTTTCTCCTCCAAATTATTATAAAGGTTTATTGAGAATAGTATGTTTAAGACTTATAATTTATTCATACTTGTTTTCAGCTGTAAAACTTTTACAACTTCATTTCGTCTTAACTAATTCATTCTCACTCGTTTTTATCAATAAAAAAGTTACAACTTCATTAAACTCTTCTAAAAATCATCCAACTCGTTCACTCACTAATTAATAGGGATGGACATCGGGTAGTTCGGTTTGATATCTTGAAAATCGAGATCGAATCTATTTTCATTGAGAATTATGAAAATAACATCATTGCCAGTTTTGGTCCGATCCGATCCCTAACCATTGGTTCTGGTCCAAAATATTTGATAAATAAATTTTTAATCATGCTACACGTACATATTTCTTTACATTATATTTTGACATTGTACTACTTGGCAATACATAATTGGACAATTTTTGAAACAACCGCCACTTTTTGAATTCCCACACAATGTACGACAAGATCAGACCTATGGAATGTACACTTAGTATTATTCATAAATTTTAAAGAATAAAATAGCATAATTTTTTATTATTATCATTACTTTCAAACTTTATATTTTAAACAATAAAACTTTCAATTATACTGAATACATGTCAATCTATATATTATTTACGATATATCGAGAGTATAGAGAAAAATATTCTTGGAATGGACTCAAAAACAGTTCGGTTCTCAATGACTCAAAATCAAACCGATTTCAACGAGAATTGCACCAAAGCTGCTAGTTCGTTTAATTCTGATTCAGGCTGGCTGGTTCCGAGTAAAAATGTTCATCCCTACCGGTTAAGGGTGTGTTTGAGCTACATTATTTTGGAAGAATGTATTCTGGAATAGTAGATTGATGGAGAATTTGTGGTTGAAAAAGAAGGAAAAGTTATTGATCTGATGGAAATTAATATTTTATTAAAAATGTATGGTTGAAAATGAATAAAAGAATGATAACGATAATTTTAATGTGTACCAAACAGGGACTAAGTATGAAACTCACCAATTCATGCCCGGATCGATGACTCAATTTATAACGCGACAAAAGAAATTGAAATCAAATGAAAGTTTGAGGTGGTTAATGACGCAGAACGGAAGTTCTAGATTTACAAACGTAAATCCAACAAGAAAATAATTGAAACTCAAAGAGAATAACAGCCTCCAACATAATTCAATAATCCCAAATCAAAACATAAGGACCCTTAAATAGTCTCTGGAAGCCCTAATATAAGCAAAAAGATCAAAATAGATATTTACTAAAAATCAAAAATAACGCTGAAGACTTTGACAACTCGGTAACACGTCTTAAACTGTAAATTTGAGGCTGGAAACGACGTCAACCAGGGAACCCCGGGTTGGGACGGTCTAGAGCATTGAAAGATGTTTCCGAAAACATATTATAATAGAAAATCTAACACCGGTGCAAAAAGTTATGCCCGTTTCTTCGAAATAGTTCTTTTCGCCAATTTTCGGTCCAATTCTTCTTCAAACTCTAACATCAATTATCCTATATCAGTTAATGATTTAAAATGAACAAATGTTTAAGTTGGTTAATGATTTCAAAATAAATGCCAAGAATTAGAAGTGTTAGTTGATTGAATATTGAAGTAACTTAAGCACGTAAGATTATGTAAATAAGTTAATCTTTAGCAAAAATGAGCTGTTTCTTATTTTTGTTGTTCATAGAAACTATTATATTCCAGCATTATGGTCCGTTAGGTTGGAAACTAAGAGTAGTGAATAATGGGAGACGAACAATCAACTAAAGAAAACTCCAACACAACGAGCTGTAGCGAAGATATGTTGCATGTTTGGCTTTTCTTAAAAGATAAAAAGAAGCTGTTCGTCTTTTTTATGCAGTGTGACTCTTTAACTGCAGTATGCTCTTTACACTGTCCAAAAAAGTGCTTCCAGTTGCCAAACACCATCATTCATGGCTAGCCCAAAAGAAGCTGCTTCTTTAAGGTTAAGCAAAGCCAAATGTGCCATTGCAGTCAACAAGAAGCCGACATAAATGGATAAAAATGACGAATAGGTTACATGACAAAATTTGACTATTTTCTCAACTGTAAAAGAATTCCTAAATTTCTGTTCTCCCTCTGAAATTTGTGAAACTACTGAAAAATTTCATTTCACCAGTGCTAATTTGCTACCATACAATCTATCCATTTAAAGAAAATTACTCAAAAATCTTTTTCTTACTACCACGCCACACCCTGCGCTGCCTGCGCCGCCTCTGCCTCCCTCTCCCTAACCACATCATCATCCCAACTGACAAATCAAGCCACGGTTAAGAAACTAAACCACACTCTCCTCTTATCACCCACTATACTTATAAATCCTCCTCTTCATCTCCACTACTAAAAGAATCGACCCCATTGCTATCGTCCTCATCATCTTCAGTCAAAACCATCATTCCATTACCGTCAAAATCTACACCATTGACTATGAAATCCCTATCATCTTCACCGTCATCAAATTCGCTCAAACTGTCATCGTCGTTGCTCGCATCATCAGCATCACTATCACCATCCCCATAAAAATCTGCCTCCAGAATATCATCATCATCATCATCATTGCCATCATCATCTTTGTCCTCTTCGCTCTCAGCATCAGCATCATCAGGATCGGAATCATCATCTGTCAGCTTCCGTCGACCAATTTCATACACCCTTGCCGAAGAGTGCATCTCATCTTGGTCATCCATCGTAATTAACCCTACAAAAGAATCAGTTGGTTCGGTTGCGAAGTCGAGAAGACCACGGTCCACGGGAATTGTGGCAATGTCAGAGTAATTTACAGCATCCAGAGTGCGAAAAGCAGCAAACAGAGGGTGTTTCATGCGACGAGTTTGAAATGCTGAAGTGACATCATCCAGATTTCTCCTCAGGATTGCATATATGACATCACCACTAGCATTAAATGTTATCACTGTTTGGTCCAAGGAAGGCACACTTCTGAGAAGCCTAAAGTTTCGTAGATCCCAGACCTCAGAGTTTATAATGACCTATATTAAACATTTGCAAAAGAAATTGGCCAAAAATTAAAAAATAACTAAAAGCAGAATGAAAACTGCAGCTACTGTACCTTGTACGTCCAAAACAAGACAAACATATAAATGCAACGTGCGACGGGTGTCAACAATTGACAATGTGATGTTATCCTTACCTCATTCCCAGCAGGATGAAAGCCACCACCACCATAATCTGTAAATTGATCAAAGCGGTGTATTGGAACTGAACCTCGATGATCCCACAAAACTCCGTTCCAAAGCAGCGTAGAGTCTGATGGGCTAAAGTGAATTCGGGAATATGCATGACCACGACCAGATGGGTTGTTAGATGTATCTGTAAGCTTCAGATCCAACTGACAAGTCTGGGCGTCGTACAAAAGAATCTCACGCAAGGATGAGTCCGATGATAATGCAGCAAATACGGCACCATTACTGCTGAACTGTGCAGCTTTGCATCCATCAAACGAATGCCTCGGACCAACAGAAATGGAAGATGCATCCCACAATCGCACATCATTTGCACTCGAAGAGAGAATCAGCTGAGTTTCCCCATAAAATCGTGACTGCAGAAGTGTCAAAGGATATTGGTGACTGGTACAACTCTCCAACACACTGTTGCTGTTAGAGTCAAAAACTTTCAGCTCCCCAGTATGTCTGCCAGCAGCAATCTGAGAAGAATCTCCAAGGAAAGTTATACAAGTCAAAAGGGAACACACATCATCTCGGCAAGTTCGCCACGGTCTAAATCTACTATAGACAAATTGACGATCCTTGCGACTTCCGTGGATTCCACCATACATACTTCTGAATTCACGTGTGCTGAGCCGTGCTGTCACATTTGGCGGAGAATCAATACTTCGTCTAGGTTCTGGACAAATATGTGGATGCATGAGGGAAAGAGGAGGTAAAGTTGTGATAGGCGCTGGGCATTGACGATGCTGTTGCTTCAGATACTGAACAACAAGAGAATCCAAGGTAAGCCTTTCTGAGCCAGAGGGTTGTAGATCGTTCGGAAGTCCATGTTGGGATGAACATGTCTGCCCCATTCGAGCACTGGTGTACTGACTTTCATCAATATAAGCTGCAATAGTACATGGCAGCAATCGGCCATTTTGATCTTTCGGAGTGGAGCTTGGGGTACAAAACAAATTTGCTTGTAGACCACCTCTACGGACAGTATTAGGTGTTGCAATAACAGGAGACTTGAGTGTGTGCTCAACAGTATTTAGTCGTTTTCCTGAAGATACCGACCCAGTTTCCTTCAAATCTGTCGATTTGCGTTTCATCGGCAACACAATCGGAGTTCTAATTTGGATGTCCAAATCCCTACCAAATTTCACGGCTGATGCTGACGAAATTTCTGCAATGTCTGCAGGTACAGAAGATTTCATGGTAGAGACAATTATTTTGTTGCTTGAGAGTACTGGGGAATCCTCTAATTCAGGCTGAAGTTTTGAGAAACTACGTACAGCTGAGAATGTCAATGGTTTCTTCTTTGAAGAAGAGACAGCTGAATCATATCTTAAGCTACAATCCTTGTAACAGGGAGAAAGTTTTGGTTTGTCAGACATGAATCCATAAGGAGCACGTCCAGATGGCCATTGCACTCGTATTGATAAAACTTCCTGTCCAGAAGCATGATGAGCCAGAGATGATGGGGCTGCCAAAGATGGTAAAGGCGTCAACTGAGCTTCTTTGAGAAGTGTGGCTGCACTTTCTGCTAACCCAGATGCCTGTAGGTGCTCATGGACAAGGAGCAGAAGTTCCCTGAAATTCAAACGGTTGAGGATGTCAATGAAACCAAATATTCAAAAAGACAGTAACGAAAAAACACAAGAATTCAGAAACAATCAATCACTAAGTACCTGGAATGATATGTAATAGGAGTAGCTGCAGCTATAGCAGCCCTCTCAATACGTCTCAAAGTGGTTGTAGCAGCATCACTTGCGGCCAAAGTACTTGCACGCCCTGAATTAGTCACAACCTTCAAGATACCAATAGTAGCCAGAGTAGTCAAAAGAGCAGTAAATATGGGGATGCCATTATGCTTGAAAAACAGGTGGTCTGTAAATTAACTTTTGTAGCTTGTTTATTGCGTCAACAAGAAGACTGAATCCCACTTTTCCACAATTGTTAAAAGACAATGCTTCACAGAAAACCATTAGATATCACTAAGTGCATGTGCACATATACGTGTGAGTAAAATTATTTGGAGAAACATGTGGCAAAAGTATTCCAGGTTGCACATTCACAATCTAGCATCATGCAGTCCTGCTTACCCCAATCAACTCAATAGTCACTTGCACAAGCTCTATCTGCCACCTGCTCTGCTCATTGCCAGGAGTCTGGTAGCCAGAATCTCGAATAAGTTCCGATAGCCTTTTTCCTACCTGAAGCAGAATATTGAACCAAAAATATGATAGAAACTTTCTGTCATCCATTTTATAAACTACCATTAGTTCAGAACCCATTGAGGAACTGTAGCCTTCAGATCCATAGTTGACAAAATGAATAATATAAACTATTTATCAAGTTAATACTAACCTGAAGCTTTGTCAATATGTGTGCAATAGCATCATCTCTGGCTAAACCAAGAAGAACTCGGCATGTTAGAGCACGAAGACAACCAAGAGCAGCAGGAGATGTAACCATCCGTGGTTGGAGAAGCTGAATAAGAACTTTGATACCATTGTTAGCACGAACGGCTTCTCTTGCTTGATGATATCCTTGTTCCAGTTGTGCGGCAAGGCCAGCACATCCTGCTCCGGCCCCTAAAGATATTCTACGATCTCCCACTAACCCAGAAGCTGGTGTAGAAGAATTACCAACAGATGATGTACAAACTACTGATGAGCCACCTCGATCTACCATAGCGGGTTCCCCATTTAGCTCTCTTGGTTCATTCTGGCTGGGAACATTAACAGCTTGTTCTGGGATATTTCGCTCAGAATTTCTGTCCCTAGACTCGATAGTGGGACCATTTGCAGTTTGGATAGAAGGTTGCTGTCCTTGAGTGAAGACACTGGGTTTATTGCTGATTGAAGGTGGTGGGCAAACAAGATTTATTAACACATTCAATGTCGGCTCAACAATCTGGTATTTTGATGGTGAAAATTTTGTGAAGTTAGTACAAAAGGGAAAAATATTACAAAAATAACCCAAATCAAGTCTGCACAGGTTACCTCAGGTTCTACGTAACCAGCCCCATTCACAGAATCCAAAATGACAGCAATCCCAACACGATCGTTACTTAATGTGGCATTTACGATGAGTTTGCGGCTATAAGGCACTAAGGTAACAATATGCAACACACCCAGTGTGTATTGAAGCAAATCATGTACATAACGTTCAACAGATGGCGCCTACAAAGAAAACCTAAAATTCAGAACAGCAGATGACAGCAATATGTATGAACAAATAACAGTTGCAAATGCCAAATCATACCTGACACAACTCCAACATTGTAATATGACCATTAGAACTTAAAAAATTGTCAACAATTGGCCAGCGGGCCCTCACAAGTGCAGGACCAAGTTTCCGGTCCTTTTGTATTTGACGAAATACTGCATCCATTGCCTCATTGCTTATGTCGAAAGGTTTGTAGGCTGCCCTAGCACTTGAAATGTTCCGGGCCCCACTGCGGATGTTTTTATTAGGGCGAAGTGAATCCACAAGCAAGAGAAGATGTGTTCTGAAATATTGTCCAAGTGCAACACATGTGTGGAAAGCTATCTGCTTCTCTGAAGAGGTCAGTCCCTCTGCAGCGGTTCGGTCATTCAGAAGTGACCCTGAGTTACTTAATGATCTCGAAGAAAACCCAGATCTAACTGACGCAGCATTATGCAAAAGATTGAGTAGTTTCCGCAGACCATCCAGTGCATCAAATGCATCAATGACTGCTCTGAACACAAAAGCCGAAGCAAAGAATAAAGCGGCATTTTTCTTAGCTTGATCCTGCGGACACTCAAAAAGTTGAAGAGCCAACTGAACAACCTGGTTGACCACATTTGATGGAAGGGCACAAACACGTTCCATTATTCCCTGTAAAATTATCTTGTGAAGTCAAAACTGGCTAGAGAAAATAAACGTAGTATTTTAATAGGAGTTTCCATGGATGTAATATGCAGAAACGCGTAATAAGTTCACAGAGGCAGACAGACACAAAATTGTGGGGAAAGAAATGGGAAACAACATTACCTGAATTGAACCTATTGTGAATAGGCAGGAAGACAGACCAAACCATGTTTGCGTAGTTCTGGGGACAGCAACCAACTTCTGCATGCCCCCACGATCCACAAATAATGCAGCAAATTTCCGATGAGCTGCCAAAGAACTGATCAACTTCAAAATATCAGGCAAAAGCAGCAGAGAGCTTGATGCCTCTTTAAGCTTAAAACTTCGCTGCAATAGTGCAAGACACACATCAACGCCCTTTTCATGGAGCACTGGACCAAGGACTTCAACATACTCCCCAAGAATCCCAAGACACTCGATAGATAATTCCTCCCTCAGCTTGGCGAGAGAATCACCATCCAGAATGAAGAATTCTCCAATATCTTCATTAGTTTCTGGGTCTGTTGGTTTTAAATTTGGAGAATAGCCATCAACACTTATTGTTCTCCTATAACATGAGAATCAAGGTCAAGTCAAGAAAATCATGGTCAAAATAAATAATAGCAATTAAAATGTTAGTCAATGAAAATCTGTACATGGGAAATCTCATGTAGAAAATCAAACACCAACCTTGAGACTGAAACTGCATTAGCAGCATCTATAACAGTGGATGCAGCTCTTGAAGCAGCCAACACCGCAACTTCTTCATCATTTGTTTTTCTGAATTCCTGAATTCACATAAAGCACACTAAAGAAGTCAATCTCAAGGTGACCTCAAATTTAACAAGAATTGAAAATATACTCACTTCCAAAGCAGCACTCTTAACCACTTCAGCAGCTGAATCACCAGCTGCCCTTATGGCCACTGCTGGAGCATTGGCTGCTTTGGCTTCAGCTTCAGCAGCTGTGATGGCTTTCTTCACCAGATCAGCAATGTCCTTGGAACCAACTTTGCATTCTTGGAAGCAGTAATCATTATCATCTCTTGCTAGGGGCAAAGCATCAGTGTGATTTCGATCTAGGACCGTCTTCATGTCTGAATTTCTTTTCAAATCTTGATTTATTGTTCTATTCCTGTCCTTGAAGCTCCGAGCCTGTCCTGATTTACTGCCAGAACTTGGATAGGTGAAAGCTTGCTCATTCTCTAATACTCCTTCACCAACCCCGCCTTCTCCTCTTGATTTGACCAATCCATGATTTAACCTGTGTCTGAAAGAGTCATCTCTCTGGTTTTCATCAAAATGCTCTTCCCCATGGGATTTGCCACCACCAGGATTTGTTTTTGCTTCACGTAAATCTCTAATGTGGCATTTGTCCGTGACATCTGCTTCTACCTTATAAGCATCAACCTCAGGGGCCATACTATGAGTTGGTTCTTCATTAACACAATATTTTTCTACATGTGATTGCCCAGTGACGCTTCTCTCATGTTCCCTATCAGGATCATCTAATGATCCGTCATGTATTCTCAGTACATCCAAGTGAGAACTCTCTGGGAGTTGTCGCATCCTACCCCTATTTTCCTCGCTGGAGCAAGTCAAGGTTGATGCACTTTTGTTCTCGACCAAAGAATTGGCATCTCTTTGACTTGTGTTGATCTCACCCAAAACCCGAGTACGAAGAAATCGCATAAGCTTGGCTGACAGTCCAGACATTAGTACGTCTTCCACTACTTGACCACCACTGAAATTACAAACATCCAATACAACAAGATATACGAAAACAACAAAAAGTAGAAAAATACAAAAGATAAGACTTTGTGATCATACCTAGCCAAACATACAGCAAGAAGTCCAGTAGAGTATGTGCACAATATTTCAGCGTCTGAGGTCTTTCTTTCCCCTGATTCATGCTTCCAATTATGATCATCAGAAGACCTGTGGATCTCATCCATCACCCAGCCTTTTATTTTATCTACAACATCATCTTCAAATACATGTGGATACTGTATTCCAGTTATATATAATTGAAATAAATCAACATGGAAACAGCAAATAATACAACTATAAACTAAGTCTTTTACTTAATAAATATGGAGACAACAATATTTGTAATAGTAGTTACCGTACCGTCCAAGTTAGTGAACAGTCGTAAAGAAGCCTTGTGGCAGCTGCTTGTAATGGTACTGAATATCTAGCTTCAGTTAAAAACTTCGATGATATCAATTCAAAAAATTCATCACTATCCTGCAAGACGAGTTATAAAAAAGTCAACATTTGATTGTTCAATTGGAACATTAAGGTTAGCCTAGAATCTGTATAGCACGGACACTTTAACTAGAGTGACGTGACTGTATCCAACACATGTGGGATATCGATACTCCTCGGACACGCTACCAGGATCATTTTTCTTTCATCTAAAATATATATATCTTTTAATTCAAAGTTATTATTAAATAACAAATAGGTACTCATATTTAAAAGATTTAAAAAAATTATAATTTATAACAAGTATAAAACTAAATTTGTACAATATATATAAATGAAGAATTATAAAGAATTTAATCAACGTGGAGATGAAGTGTCGTGTCTATTTTTTTGAAAAATCGCGTGTTGGCATGTTGGAAATGTGTTGTATTGAACACGTGTATCCGAGGTGCATCATAGGCCTAGATCAATCCACATGCAAATGGCTACAGATCTGACTTCTCATTCGCATAGAGTTTTGGATACTGGGAACCCAATTGTGTATCTAATTTGTTTTGGGAGTAAAATCAATTTTGGCTACAGATCTGACTTCTCATTCACAGTAAATTATTAGGTTTAAAGATGCATGATTGTTTGCAATGGCCTCGGTCGGGATGTTATGTAGTGTCTACGAAAAGAAAAAGTCAACAAGGAAATATCATTTACCTGTATAAGGTTCCCTAGTCGTCCAACATTGTGAGAAGACCTATCATTGTTTGATGAGGATTGGTCAGTTTCTTCGATGTACCTAAACATATCAAAATAACAATGTTAAATTAACTTATACATGAAACTAATTCTTTCATACAAGAGTATATAGTATATTTACCAATTTCATTATAAAATTGACATTCAATAGTAGATCAGGACGTCTAATACAGATATTAGCAGTCACAGATTATGAAAAAACTAATAACATGCACAAAATCCTCCAGATATCAGAATCCTTTCCATCGAAGGCATAAGCTATGCTCTCAAGCAGGAGAAAAATCAAAACCTTTAATATCATGATCCTTCATTTGTTATAATTCCCCTTCCATCGAAGGTTGATTATATAGTCAAAATCACCCAATGCTAGAAAGCATGTATTAAAAACACCTCAAATGCCTTTTGCTACAAGAATCTCAAAGCTTTCAACCAGTTCAACTTCAATTTCATTTCTGCTATGTAACTCAAATACCTATTTGCTACAAGAACCTGATGGCTTCAACTACAACATCTTCATTGCAGCTAAAACCTCCTTTTTATCAATTATCAAACCCTCAAATCGGATTTTCAGTCATATATGCTACTCCTACCACCCAACTGCCCAAACCTCCACCATTAACTGGAGATGGTTGTGATTCATTGATCGTAATTGAAATCCACTAAGCATTTAAATTGAACCAAATGCAGTCTAGTTCACATAAATTATAACAATATAACAGTACGGATTAAGAATGCATCTACTTTCAGACTAGACTTCATTAACGAGAATTACATATTTCTATTTTTTGAGAAATGAGTTTTTTCCCCCCTAAAGGAAAAAGTATTTCGATGTCAAAGATACAGTTTCCAGCATGCAACAAACACGATCAAAATAAAAGATCATCTAAGACCTTATTTTCAACACTCTCGTATTCCAGAATCCCCAAAAATTATAAAAAAGTTATTCCCAGTTTCTAAGGAATTCTTCATCCCTTTTTAAAGAATAGGCCCAATAAACTATAGATAACACCTAAAATGGTAAAAAATATCTCTCATATAGTTATATCCATTCCTCTTCCCTAAGAAAAACGCAATCACCAATTTCAGGGTAAATGCATGTACAGTGAAAACGAAAAGTTCTCTCCCGAAATGTTGGGCTCTATTTTTTTATCCATGAACTTTAAAGTTATTTATTTCAATTAATTCAGCAAAAGTTGGCATCAATACCATCAGAGAATGCACTGTGATGAACACATCTGAATTATAAGCACTTTGAGCACCCATTCTGTCAGAAGACGATTTTAAAAGTGAATTTTAGCTAAAATTTCTAGTAACATGCACTGCACCTCATCACATACTAATAAATCCAACAAAATATCTATAACACAAACTCCCATAGTTCTAAAAAACGGTGTATCCCGTGAAACAATAGTTATACCTGGATTCTTGTGTCTCAAGAATCGTAGAGAGAGCATGAAGGACATTTGGGCTAGGGTTCTCTGGGTTGGAACAAATCTTATCCATTAAAGACTGCGCCTTTGCTATCAAAATCTGACTTTCCTCATCCTCCCCCTGTTGGTCCTCTGGCACCGCCTCCTGTGGTGGCTCCGCCGCTGAGGGTATAGGCTGTGACTGAGACTCAGCATCTCTAGTAGCCTCCATCACAAATTTGCTTACTTAATTATTGATTAAACGGTTCTTTTGGTTTTCTTGTTTTGTGATTTTCAGGGTTGAAGTATTGTGCGTATTTATATAGTTTGGGAGGCGGGTTGGAAGAGAAGGGTATAGCGTGTAAAGGGTACAGTTTGATTGGGTCGGATATTTTAATCGAAATCGAACCTTTCCAAGCAAAATAAGAGGCTTCAGTTCGATTTCAAAGAAAACGATTACGAACTGAGAATCGATTGGATCGGGTCGATTCTTGGTTCCTGAATCAGAATCGTGGAAAACGATTTTTATTAGGGTTTGACAAAACTCTCGAACCTAACTGAACAGTTTTTCATAAGTTAAATACCCGAACGAGTATTTGAATCGAGAATCGATGAGTTTGGGTCGGTTCTCAACCGAATAAGAATCGAATCTAAATAATTTTTTTAATTTTTTATATTAAATTAATTAAATTATTTTAATTTTGTAAATAAATTAGCAAATTAATTAAATAAACCGACTAAGTCCAACGAAATTAAATTTTTGTTAGCCCAACATTTGGACCTTATCCTTCCCCTTTCCATTCCAATTTCATTTGGTAAGCAGTACATGTACGCCCACTCCCGTATAAACTCAAATCATTTGATAATTTTAAACACATACGTCTCATTTCCAAATCGATTTTGAAGCTCATTCATTTCACAGGCGGCGGTAGCTACTGATTATATCTTTGAGTACAATATTAGCATTAAAATAGAATTTGAAGCTCTTTCATTTCACCGGCGACGGTAGCCACATATTTTGGTACTTTTTTTTTTTAATTTCTATTTG
>CAIGRK010100293.1:0-10707 GCA_903798315.1 Fraxinus greggii
GAGTCCAATTTATGATATATTGATTTTGGCAATACTTGATTGCTTTTATTATTGAACTATCATCACTCAAATCAATTGTTAGAAATAATATTAATCTTGTTTGTTATGATCAAAACCCTAAGAATGAAATCAACCATAGGTCAACATCAATGTCTTTCCATGAGAAGATGAAGAAGAAATAAATGTAATATAAGTGCAAAAATCTTCTCAAAATATACATCTCTTTTAATGAATGATTGCAATAAATTAAATGTTACTGACGACCTACCTCTGAGGTCAACTAAGTACAGTTTGACGTGTACAGCAAGCTTGTGCTCATGTGAGTTCGGGCATATGAGGTCAGTTCAGTTATGTAGTTTATCGAGGTTAAATGAAGCATAATGATTAAAATCTTCTTATACATTGTACAAACCATTCAGAAATGGGGTAACATCTGGCAGACCTTACATCAGCACCCACTATTTGCACCAATGAAATGCTTTAGCTTCCCTCCCTAAATAATTCATTAATTAGTGGGGGACCACATATGGGATTAACTCATAAATGATCCGACAGGCCGAACTCTGCAATCAATCTAAACATAATAATGTATGTACTTTCTTAGCTCGGCACTGTAGTTGTCAAGATTGGAAAGTGATAGGTGCATGCAAAATCTTCCTTATAAAAGGAAGACCAAGAAAAAGAAGGAAGGCACAAAAAGAACCCGGCAAGATAACATCTTTTAATATTTCAAACCTCTTCTTCGAAAAGGAAAAGATAGTTGCATTGCACATTTTTTATCCCTTGATAAAAAATCAATCAATTTCCACTACCTTCATACAATTTTTAACGTCAACAGTTTGGCTCTTGAAGAAGGGCCTCCAATTTGAGAAATAGCCCTATCTCCTTATAAAATTGACAAATGAATATCACTATGGATAATTCCTCAACATTTGGAAACCAATCCCACACTTGACCTGAACAAACAAGCAACCTACTATATGTTGGGAGAAGCGAGGTCAAAATGACACCAATGACCCTCAAATGATAGTAATGAGGGAGGCCATTGAATATCTGACAAATGTTGTCAACAGGTTGGAACGAAATCTAGTTCATGTTCTACCACAAGATACCGAGGTGGAATCTCCTCATAGAGAAAGAGTCAGATGACCTCCTATCAGGAGGACTCTTCAGTTCTCTGGGAAAGAATCTTCCAAAAGTCAAACCGAAGAAATCAGAAGTTTTCCTACAACTGTAAAGCCAACAGATAGGAGAACTGACAATGTGTTTGATAGATTGGGTTCTCAACATTCCTTAACACACGCGAGTAGACATGTTGTACCCCTTATCAAATGTCTGGAAGGATGACTAGAGCCCAAAATGAGTGCCCTAAAGAAGCGCTTTGTTAACCTAGAAGCAAAGGATAAAGGTAGTATGGAAGAATATCTCACAAAATGCCACTCTCCCTTTACCAAAGACATTCTTGCTGAACCTATGCCCGAAAATTTAAAAATGCCACAACTAACCGGGTATGAAAGGGAAGGAGACCCCCTTAGCTATTTGGATAAATATACCTCCTGGATGGAACTCCAAAGAGGAGGAGATATCATAATGTGTCGTGCCTTCCCATTAACTTTGGGAGAGAAGGCCCAAAGATGGTTTAGATGGCTATATCAAAGATCTATAAAAAACTGGAATGACCTCGCCACAGAATTTCTTGCCCAGTTTATGGGTTCAAAAGCTAGGACCACACCCAATGAGCGGTTGGTTAGCATTAAACAAGGAAAAACAGAATCGCTCAAGAGTTATCTTAGTATATTAAATAAGCAATCCATGGAGGTTGAGAAGATTTCTGATGATGCCATACTTATGGCAGCCCTTTTCGGGTTAAGGCCAAGAATGAGATTTTGGTGGTCTGTACACGAAGATAGACCTTGGACGTACAACGAGTTCTTAAGTCGAGCTGAAAAATATATCAGTGCTAGGAAGCCACATCAGATCAGGACGAATTCAAGCCAAATCCACAATCTTCACAACAAGTGAAAGGAAAACATGTGGATAAAACTTCGGCAGTGAGAGAAGAAAGGATCGAACGGATCAAGGTCGTACTAAGCCATATCCAGATAGATTCCACGAGTATCATCCGCTAAATACCACGTTGGAAGAAGTTTTCCTGCAAGCGGAGGAAAAAGAACCATTTCGCAGACCTTCACCTTAGAAAAATAAATTCCCAGGAAAAAACCAAAAGGAGCTACTGTCGATATCATAGATCAGCGGGACACAATATTGATAATTCCAGAAATCTGAAGGAAGAGGTGGAATCTTTAATTTGCCGAGGTCACCTGCAAGAATTTGTAGCTAAGCACAGAAAAGCAAATCAAACTGACAATTAAGCCAAACCAGCAAGGGACGGCTCAACGAGCTCAGCTCGGTCCACAAACTCTGGATCCCCTTCCTCGAGCTGAAATCAGAACTTTGATAAGTGGCAATCAATGCCTCGAAGGATCTAGAAGAGCCAGACGTAGACATGCCAACAATGCCCATATCTGGCAAAATCACAATATAGTGCTACCAAAACCTATAGAAGAACTCGATAGAGTAGAGGTTGGATCAGGCAATCCGCCCAAGGAACTCAAGATCGGCCACGAGCTGCAATCACCTCTTCGAGGTCATATCGTTGAATTCCTTTGAAAGAACCTCAATGATTTTGCATGAGATCATTCGACATGAAAGGAATCGACCCCAAGATCATATGCCACAAATTGGGTACTTATCCAATGGTGAGGCCTAGACAGCGACGACGACGACCTTTGAACCCAAAAAGGTATGAGGCCTTGAATAAAGAAGTGCTGAAGTTGCTCCACAATAGATTTATTCGCGAATCAAAATATCCAAAATGGATTGCTAATCCAGTTTTGGTAAAAAAAAAGTAATCGGGATTAGAGAATGTGCATAGATTTTACAGATTTGAATAAAGCATGTCCCAAGTATAGCTTCCCATTGCCCATGATAGATCAAATGGTGGATACAATAGCAGGACATGAGTTGTTTAGTTTCATGGATGCATATTCAGAGGATAATCAAATCCCTATGTATAAACCTGACCAGGAACACACTGCTTTTGTAAATGACCGAGGACTCTATTGTTACAAAATGATGCCTTTTGGCCTAAAAAACGTAGGAACCACCTATCAATGCTTAGTCAATGTCATGTTCGCTGAGCAAATTGGCTAAACCATGGAGGTATATGTTGATGATATGCTGATAAAAAGTATAGATGCTAAGAGTCATCAAACACATCTCGCCGAAATGTTTGGAGTTGATGAAGCATGGGATGAAGTTAAACCCGCACAAATGCGCTTTTGGTGTGAGCTCGAGAAAGTTCCTGGGAAATATGATGAACCAGAGGGGTATCGAAGTGAATCCAGAAAAGATACGAGACATTATTGAGATACACTCCCCAACAAAGCCTAAAAAGGTGCAGAGCGTAACTGGGCGAGTGGTCACCCTCAGTCGTTTTATATTAAAGTCGACTGATAAATGTAAACCCTTCTTCGATGTCTTGCGGGGAAGAAAGAAGTTTGAATGGACTCCCGAATGCCAGCCCGCCTTTAATGAGCTAAACTTACGACTGGTGCAACCACTAATGTTATCAAAGCCAAAAGCAGGAGAGGTGCTAATGTTGTATCAAGCAGTATCTGAACACGCTGCTAGTGCTGTGTTGGCTAGGGAGGAAGAAGGAATACAACATCATGTTTTCTATGTAAGCAAGGCCCTTCACAAAGACGAGCTCCATTATTCACCCTTAGAAAAACTGGCTTATGCTGCGGTAATTGCGGCAAGGAAGTTAAGACCCTACTTTTTGGAGCATCCGATTGAGATCTTAACCAATTATCTGTTAAGACAGGTTTTACAAAAGCCCGATACTTCAGAACAAATGGTAAAGTGGTCGGTTGAGCTCGCATCGGTAGATGAACTTCCTCACGATTTTCCATGGGAACTCTTTGTGGATGGGTCCTCCACTGAAGCTCAATCGGGAGCTGGAATTATTTTGATCAATCCGAACCACCAGTTATTTTGTGAAGCATTATCGTTTGATTTCAAAGCTTCGAATAATGAGGTTGAATATGAGGCACTCATAGCAGGCATGAGGATGGCGAAAGATATGAAGGTTACTCACCCCAATAGTTCATAGTGACTCACAAGTGGTGGTTAATTAGGTCAATGAAGCTTATCAGGCTAAGGAAGAAAGGATGAATAATTATCTTCAGGTAATCAAATGAGAGCTTAAAAATTTCAAAATTGTGCTAGTCAAACAAATTCCCTGAACTCAAAATGGCCATGTCGACGCCTTAGCTCGATTGGCAACAAGTGAAGAGATAGAAGAATTTGACAACATTCCTTTAGTGAGAATTTTCATCCAGCCATCGAGGAATTGGAAACCATTTTTATGACAACTGATTCAAAACTAAGATGTATGGACGAAATAAGGTCGTACTTGAAGACAAGTTCATGTCTAGAAGATCCTGTCAAGGTGAGAAAACTTCGAGTGAGGTCGGCAAGATACACTCTGATCGATGATATCCTTTACAAGTGTGGATATTCTTTACCCCTATTGAGGTTCTTAAGCGAAGTGGATGCGTTTTACGCTTTGCATAAAGTACACGGAGTATGTGGGAATCATGCTGATGGGCAGTCATTGGTTCATAAAATAATATGACAATGATACTTTTGGCCTATTATGAAGAAGGATGCGCTAGAATTCGCCAGGTGATGTGATAAATGCTTGCAATTCACTCATAACATCAAGCTTCCACCAGGGAAGCTGAACTCCGTAATGGCTTCTTGGTCCTTTTCCAAATAGGGAGTTGATTTAATTGGTCCCATGCCTACTAGGAAAGGGGGAACGAAGTTTGCAATTGTAGCAGTGGATTATTTCATTAAATAGGTGGATGCTGAACCTCTAGCCAAGATAACTGAGTAAAGGACTATCGACTTTATATGAAAATTCATCACATGCAAATTTGGAATACCACACTCAATTGTGATTAACAATGGGAAACTATTTGACAACCTCCGCTTTACCAATTTTTTTTTGAAGAATTAGGCATACGAAAGTACTTCTCCACACCAAACCACCCCCAAGATAATGGCCAAGTTGAGCAGTTAATAAAATCATCAAGCATACACTGAAAGTCAAACTTGATGCTCTTAATGGAGGATGGGTTGAGGAACTCTCTAGCGTATTATGGTCTTATCGCACCACATATAGAAATAGTACCAGAGAAATCCCATTTTCTTTAGCTTTTGGATTAGAAACAGTTATTCTCCTTGAAATAGAAATTCCTTCCATTCGAACGATGATATATCAAGAGGAAGAGAATGAGAAGGCACCACGAAGAGAACTAGATTTAATAGAAGAAAACAAGGGTGAGACCGTAATTAGGAATGCAGTGTATAAGCAACGCAATGCGAGGTACTACAATCAGAAGGTTAGGAAGCGGGAATTTGAGATCGGANATCAAGAGGAAGAGAATGAGAAGGCACCACGAAGAGAACTAGATTTAATAGAAGAAAACAAGGGTGAGACCGTAATTAGGAATGCAGTGTATAAGCAACGCAATGCGAGGTACTACAATCAGAAGGTTAGGAAGCGGGAATTTGAGATCGGAAACTTGGTGTTAAGGAAATGTTTTATGGCTAAAAGGAAACGGAGCTCCGGATCTCTAGGACCGAACTGGGAAGGCCCTTACAAAGTAACCAAAGTACTACTTAAGGGAGCCTATGAGCTAGAAGATATGGAGGATAGACCCTTGCTACACCCGTGGAATGCAAAACATCTTAAGAAATATTATCAGTAAAATAGTGAAAGTACCTTGTATTGCATATATATTATCTATAATAAGATTCGTGTTTCAACAAAAATCTGCAGAAGTCTTAACAAAAGCCCCGCTTTCTTGCAGGTTGAGCAAAGGTTGCATGTGCTTGACCACTTATTAGAATTTTCGAAAAGTCCTGCTTACTCGCAGGCCGAGCTAAGGTTGCATGTGCTGTAACACTTAGTGGAATTTCCTAACAAGGAAATCATTCAAAGCCCTACTTACTAGTAGGCCGAGCTAAGGCTACATATGTCGCAACACTTAGCATAAACAGGCGTAATAAAATTCAGTTTCATTTTTATAAAAAGTGCAAATGTAATAGTATCTTGCACTAAAGAAAAAGATGAAATTGATAAGTCATTCATTTGAAAATTAGAATTACAAAAGAGTTCAGGAAACATAACAAAAAATTGAATACAAATAAAATCATGAGGCTGGGGGTCCTGAGGAGGCATGAACTATTCTGTAACAACCTCGTCAACTGGGGAGATTCAGACCTCTGCCGCCTTCGATAGTTGCTCAAGCTCCTTCTGCTGCTCTTTATAAGCTTCCACCAAGAAGGAAGTGTCGAAGCTCGGCCTCCCTTTGTTAATATGTTTGATAATTTCGCCTAAAGCCATGACATAGGCGTCTTGAGCTAGGGATTCAAACTCAAGAGAGGCCCTCCAATTCTCAACAACCTTGGAAGCTTTGAGCTCAGCCTCTTTCAACTTCTTAGCAGCATCTTCAGCTCTTTTCATAGCCTCATTAGCCTGAGCTGTTTGTTCATCAGCCCTCTTCTTCTCATTTTCAGCTCGGTTTGTGGCTTCCCCCCTCCCAAAGCTACAAAGCCTTGTTATTATCCATGAGCTTTAGCTCAGTGCTCAGCCTGGTATTCAGCTCTTCTCCCATCTTATTTAGGCCATATTTACCTTGAGTGCCTTAAATAAATTAAACTGGAAAAAATCACCTTCTTCGCCACCGACATCATGTACAAAATTGGCCTGTGGCTATGAAGTTGAGCTGAGATAATAGCCTTGCCAACATGCATCTCAGCCAGATATTGCTTTTCTCTCTCATTCCAACTTCTCGTAAGGAGAGTTTCCGATTCCCTTAGAAGAGAAGACAGAGCTACTCTAGACTCCCTCGCAGGAGATGGAGCTCTCAAGGAGTCGAGAAATATTTTAGGTCGGTGGCCCACTAGGTAATCAACATTAGGTCTTTGTAGATCTAGCACCTATCCTGCGACTTCGAAGAGTTAGCCGTAGTGGTTAAGGGGATGGCGATGGGCATCAATGAAGACCCTCGATGGGACGGACCTTTCAAAAGAAGGAGATGCCGGTGTAGAGTGTCTCAATGGCTCCTTAGATCGGCGTTGCTTCAGAGGCTACTCAGGTTCGACCTCGATCTCTTTGGCTTGAACCACGACCTCAGTAGAGGTGTCTTTCTTTTTCTCCTTAGCTGCAGTTGGTACCGCTTTAGCTGCTTTATACCCTAACATTTTTGGGTTTTGGCCCGAATCAAGTTTTGGAATAAGATCACTACAGTAAAAAAAAAGAAGACAACGTGAAGTGTACTTTCAAGAAGATGTGGGCGTCGAAGCTAAGGTCAGTGGCAGGGTCTAATAGGCCTAATAGGAATAAGATTGTGTCTGAGATCACAAATTTCAGGACCTTTGCCTCTTTGGGAGAGCTCGGATTGCGTTAGCCTGTCTCCGTGTTGCCGAACTTAATGCAGATGCCTTGTAGACTGCAAAAGGAAAAATAAGGCAATTAAAAGGATGATCTCGACACAAAAACCAAAACAGAAATCGAAAGTGATTTTAACTTACATAATGGGTGATAGAGAGTAGGGACTACACTCTCTCTATTCACCTCGGCAGGATGGAACTGCCATTCACCCAATAAGTAGAAGAACTATTCCTTATACCATTTTATGGGGGAAGGGATATCTAATACTAAAGGACCTCTAGTCCTGGGTTTGACGCTGGTACCCGAATTTTTCCCATCTTCCTTAAACGAAAAACAGGAATTCATTGGGATAAATGAAGCTTGGGGTGACGTAGTTGGTTCTATAAGATTAAGGTCGCCACTAAAATCCTCCACCCATCAAGGCAGAGTTGGGTAGGAGCTATTCCCCACTTAGACAAGAATTCACGTATTATCCTGGGGAAAGGAAGCCTATGACCGGCCTGAAGAATTGCCAAATTCAAAGCTATACGTCCTATTGAAGGATTATAAGCTCGGTCGGATGAGGTTGGTATTATTAGTTCTACCGAGCTAGGGATACTATACTTAGCTCTCCACTAGCAAGCATATCCCCTTTTACCACCGACCTATAAGAATCTGCTCCCCATTCCTGATTATTTCCCTTATTATCTCCTGGGAGCTCACCTCTCATCTCCCACGATTTTGATCCATATTCTTATGAATATTTGGTTGTTCCGGATAAACGGAGGTAATAGGAACTGGTGTTAAAATCTCCTGACAGTTCAAATTGGTAGAAGATGAACTAAACGAAGGAGAGAACAAAGAAGGTACAGATTCTTCCTATTGGTTACCCCAGGACTGTACCTGTGATTCGTCCGAATTCATGGAAAATTAGAAGATAAAATAAAACGCAGGAAAAATGAAAGGTATTCTTGCTAAGAGGAATACATGAATATGGCTGACCTCACTTAAAAAGTAAACTAGGTCGAAAAGAAATAGTCAAGAAAGCAAAGTTTGAAGGGATAAAAGTAAAAAGGAGGAAAAGAAATAGTGAAACTCATTTAAAGAAAAGGAATAAGAAAAGGTGTCACCCAGACCGTAGGATGAAGAAATGGAGGGAAAATCAATGGCTTGATTTCACTGCCCAGGAATGACGTCGTTTCGTGGAGACTTCCAGGGGAAGAAATCGCAAGTACATGATAGCTCACTAGTCATTCATGGCGTCACGGGTCCATAGCATTTGCTGTTATAAATTCGGAGTAAAAAGGCATGCACAACATTGCTAAGGTCAATCTATCGTATAGGCGAAGTACTGACCTGGGAGGTTTGACGACCGACCTCCAAGGTCGACTAAGTACAGTTTGACATATACCGTAAGCCTGTGCTCATGTGAGTTGGAACATATAAGGTTAGTTCGATTATGTAGTTTATCGAGGCCAAATGGAGTATAATGATTAAAATATTCTTACACATTGTACAAACCATTCAGAAATAGGTAACACCTGGTAGAACTTTCAACAACGCCCACTATTTGCACCAATGAAATGCTTTAGCTTCCCTTCCTAAGTAATTCATTAATTAGTGGTGGACCACGTATGTGATTAACTCATAAATGACCTGCCATGCGAGCTCTGCACCTAATCTAAACATAACAATGTTTGTATTTTCTTAGCTCGGCACTGTAGCTGACAAGATGGGAAAGTAACATGTGCATATAAAATCTTCCCTGTAAAAGGAAGATCAAGAAACAGAACGAAGTCAGAAGAAGAACCCAGCAAGATGACATCTCTTGGTATTTCAAATCTCTTCTTCGAAAAGCAAAAGATAGTTGTATTGCACATTTTTGATCCCTTGATAAAAAAATCAATCAATTTCCCACTACCATTTGAAGTTGGCTTGAATTTTGTTCATACAATTTTTAACGTCAACAAGTGTCGTGAAAGATATGAGAAACTTTGATGAATATGATGATTTTACAAGTTCGACTCAATCAATTAAAGTTTTCAATATGAAGTAGTAGAATAAATATATGCAATGTAAGTTGAAAGATCTTCTTCAAAATATGTCTTTATTTTATAAGTAAAAAAAGAAATAAGTTGAGTATAAAAAGAGAGATGAAAACCTTTGATGAAGACGATGATTAAAGAGTTTGAATCAATCAAAGTTTTTATATGAAAAAATAAATGAAATGAATGTAAATGTAAGGTTAAAGAAATCTCAAAAGATATCTCATTTTGATACTCTAAAAGAATTTTGTATTGAATGCAAAAAACAGAGGTATTTATAGAGTTAAAAACATCAAGAAAATCTGGGAGTTCAGATAACTCGTCCAATTGATCGCCTCTTGTCTGGATGACCAATATAGCCATTTGTACTGTAAAAATCAGATATTAGAACGGTCAAGTTTTAGACCGTTGGAAACTTTCGATTGACAACCTCTTTTGGTTGGTCGATCGACTATTCCAACAGTTCAGTCTTTTTACGTTTTGGCCACATTTGTTCCGATTCGAAGGTTCAGAAAGCCATAGAATTTTGTAAAGTATTTTTAACTAACTTTTCAAAATAAAATATGTTTTTCAAGTCCAAATATCATTTTTTGATTTGATCAAAACATTGCATTAGAATGGCTTTCAATACACAAAATTATTTTTAATGCATAGAAAGATTTTGAGTTTAAGCATTTATTGTCAAATATCAAGGTGCTAGTATTTTTACATTCTATCTAAGAAATCAAGTTTTTGAACTTGCTCCGAAATTTGACAATGTGATTATACATATTATTTTTAATGCATAGAAGGATTTTGAGTTTAAGCATTCATTGTCAAATATCAAGGTGTTAATATTTTTACATTCTATCTAAGAAATCAAGTCTTTGAACTTGCTCCGAAATTTGACAATGTGATTATACATATTATTGCTCATTTGTTCGCATGATGTTTGCCATTTGGATGCCTAGCAAAGTGACATTGCGGGCTATATCTCTTGCAGTATAAGCTTGGTGATAATTTTATATCATATTGTATAGATGAATGAATTTCTTCATGTGCAAATATGTTTCCCATTTGGCAATGGTAAAACAAAAAACTGTTTAATATACACTAACAATTACTCATGGAACAACAATGTATAATAACGCGCTGGAATGTGGTGGGAAATATGCA
>CAIGRK010100298.1:0-13670 GCA_903798315.1 Fraxinus greggii
GTACTCTTCATAAATAAAACACTTATTTTTGAGACTTTGTCTTAAGATGTTTGTTCCTTACACAATCGTCTGAACTTTCTTTTTAATTGTTAGCGTATACCACGCGAAACACATGTAACTACACTTTAATTTAATTTCAATCAAGGTAACATTTTGTAATTTCATTAACAATTATTGATGATTTAGAAGATAAAAAAAATGATGATAAGACATGTCACCTTTAGTTGCTGACGTAAAATAAATACAATTTCATTGAAATTAAATTATGAACATCATATATTGACTGTCATGTCATTGATTTTCGTTAGTTTAAGTGAAATTAGATGGAGCTTACCCTGCTGAAATCAAATTAAATCATGTTGAACAAACTTGAATTACAGTTACTTGATTGAACTAGAGTACAAGTATAATTACAGTAAATGGAATTTACCCACATGACTTTAGGTCATGTTTAGTAATGTGTAGGAGTGTTGTACAGAGTAAATAATATTTGTTTTTTTCATTAATCTCATACTCGTACTATTCTAATAAAAACTTTACTCTTAACGATGCAAATTTTGTTGTAAAAATTCATTTTTAAGTTGTTTCTAGATATGTACAACTTATTTTGTAGTAGTAAGAGGAGGAAACATGTATATAGCTGAAAGAAAAGAAAAGAGGAGAAGATTTGACTTTCTAGTATTGGTTTATCAAATGTGTTAGTGATTTGTAACAATCAGAATCTACCTACCTGTGATTTTAATCTTTGTGTTGTTGGATTTTATGTTTATATAGTATAGTTTCGCTAATGTAAAATTCAGTTTGATAATATATAAATTATATTATTTTGTCTTATTGCATTTATTTAATACTAAACATGCAAATTAAAGTACTTATAATCACTTGTGATATTATAAGTTGGATGACTGCTTTGAGAAGCACAGTTGAGACTATTTTATATTTTGATTAAAATTGGTTTATTCACAATCAATATACAATGGTTGATACATTTTACTAGACAATTGTAGTATTGACTAATTAACTATTTGAGTTTACAATTTGTTATTATCGTACAAATAGTTAAAGATGACACTAGTACACTTGGAGGGTATTGAATGGATGTGTCCAGTTTAATTCTATAACATGATCGTGTTTAGATTAAATTCAAGTTGATCGTCTAGTATTTCAAACTAAATTCGCGAACAATATGATATATATCTTTTCATGAGTTTAATAATTTTTTTATTTGTCAATAAGTGACATCAATCTGATTGAGCAATTATTTCGGTGAGTTGAAAGCTTGAAAATTATCGATATATAGAAAGGAATCTACTTCCTAGAAAAGGTAGAGTGACCGCTTAGTGTTTTACTTTTAGTAAAAAAGACAAAAATTAATAATTAAATTAGGTGATGTAGAGTCGACTCTACGGGCCTTAATTATCGGCGCTTGGATAATATATCCGAACATGTCCCTACCTTGGAAAAGTTCTGGACTCAATTGTAATTACTTGAAAAGTTTTAAACTTATCGTAAGTATAATTAAAGTTTACGGTTTACATTTGTAATTATACCAAATTGAGGCCTAATTTTTTTGGTGATTGGAAAAATTAGAAAACAACTTTTTTTTTTCTAGATCCGTCTATTCTAGAATTTAATTTTTATTTAATTAAAATTAAATGCACACACGTCGATGTAGTTTTGACTTTGAAAAATACTATAAATTTCTTAAAAGTTCGAAGTTCCAAGTTCCTAAAATCAAAAGCTAAAAATCCGTGATCTAGAAAGCCAATGGTTTGTGATTTAAATCCAATTCAAAAATTAATTATTGAATTTAGGTAAATTTCAAATCTTTATTTATTGATTATAACATATACATGAATATCTAGAAATGATCTTGAATTCTTGAATTAGAGAAAACTTTGATTTTTTGAATAATTTTTGTCCTACAATACAACTTGTGCTAGAATAAAATTTGAGCTCTTGTTTGGTCCTAATAATTTTTAAAATACATTTCTCCTTTTTCTTTCAATGCACATTCTTTAATAAAATATTATTATACGCAAGTCAAAAATTTTCTTTATTTTTTAATCACACATTCTCCATCAAAATATTATTTCAAAACGCATTTTGTACAAAAATACTCAAAACAGAGTTAATATCCATTTGTATCTATGTTATGTAGTACTAAGAGATTGAAAAAAGGTTATTTTTCTTGGAGTCCGTCTTTCATTTCGTGGAGTGGCTCAATGAGTTGAATTGATGAAAGCATACTCTTAGCCTGTTTCTTGGACATTAAAATCAAAATTTTAGTACGTTTTGGTAAAAGTTAATAAAATATGTGGTTAAAAAGTTATGGATTCCACGAAATATGAAGTTAAAATTAATTGTTGCATATGACTAAGAGTGAAATCTGAATTTTTTAATCCCTACCAAACGGTGCTTAATGAAGTTTGCATATTTGAGCTTCATAACGGATTAGGATTGGGATAGGAAATGTGATTGAAAGTATTTTTAATATATTCTATAAATTGTTATTTTTGTGATATGAAAATAAGATTTTCGGTACACGTGTCGTTGATATCAAGTAAATACGCTCTCAAGTTGAAAATTAAGTTCTTTATACAACGTAAATTTGCTATCTATGTAGCATTTATTTTTTTTCAAAAATAAAAACATTATATCTAAATCTGAATGGAAAATATAAATGTTGCAATCCTAAAAAGCAACCCGAGGCATAGAAATTAGGATTTTTTTTTCGTTTATTTCCAATTTATGTGATTTTAGTTTATTTCATTAGAGGTTTTTTTAGCTTATTAAAACTTATTTACCTTATTAAGCCGTTTTAGCCCTATAAAGAGGGTTAGTTCTTGTATTAACAAACACTTCAACATTGAATAAAATTAAAAGAATTTCTCCCTCAATTCCCTTTTTCTTCCCTTATTTCTCCTCTCTCTCTCTCTCTCTCTCTCTCTCTCTCTCTCTCTCTCTCTTTTCTTGATTGTTTTCGTCAGCCTTTCGTTGTTGTGCGTGCTACAAAAATTTTGGCATTAGAGCTTGACGTTCTCCTCGATCGACTTGCTCTCCGTGTATGCGTTACAGTGCCCAATGGTAATTATGACAACTTTACAAACCACACGAACCCATCAGTCGTCCAAAATTTTAACCCATACACAAACACCACATCATCCGCCATAGAACGCCACCATAAAATAAAAACCCAAAGTCGTAGCAACCAAGAAAAAAATCCAACAAGAAGTTTCTGTTTCGTTTTTGTTTATTGCTCTTAAAAACGTCTTACTGTGTACACTGGAAGTGTTCATCGATAAAGAACTCATGAATTAGGTTGTTATTTCATTGTCGCAACTAATAATAATAAATAAATAAATCATAGAAAATTCGGAGATACCTCATTCTTTACAACTGTCCAACATATAACCTACAAATTTAGCCCATACCCAAAGCACACATATACAGCCAATATATAGGGAAAATAAGGTCTATCATCCTTAAAAGATAAAATATTAGATTAATACCCTTAAAAACTGATTAAAATTACAAATTTCCATATTAATTATGCCCAAAATGAATTTGTCACTTTTCGGTGAGTTTTTGTTACTTTTTTTAATTTCTCACTTTTCGTTTAATAGTCTCTCTATTCTTTCTTTTTTTTTTTTTAATAAGATTGAGAGTTAATCATACCACATGAATATTGATTCAAAGGAACAAGATAAGTCAATTTTCTATGACAAAGTGACATGATACTTTTTATCAGTGACCTTATCGCTTTCAAAAAAATGTCATGGTGCACTTTTGACCATCGTAAAATTGTTACCAAAATAATAAAGACAACCTAGCCCTTTTCAATAACGTCAAGATTTGGCTTCTTAACAAAAACGCGATATTTATGTTTTAACAAAGGTTATTGTATGTGCATTTTATTGGAACAACAATTTTGGTCATTTTGCTACTTTTATATTCATTATCTTGTTCACATTTACCTCCATAATAGATGAAGAAGTTAATTTTATTTATATCTACAAAACGAATACAAATGAAATAGTGTGAGACTTTAAAAAAAAAAAAAAAGAGAGAGAAAATGGGTAAAAATAACTCAAAAGGTCACAGCAAAATAGAGTCACGCCATGTGCGTTGAGGCATCTGCCTCATTGAAGAAGTACAATAAATACAGCCTCGAGGCACAGTTGACGCACCTCAGTGGCGCCTTTTATAACCATGCAGAGTATTAAATGAAAAACTCTACAAAGTAAAGCAGCTATTAATGTTCATCTATGGAGTACAGTCCATAAAAGTTCTTCCAAAATTTCCCCAAGGTGAGATGGGGGAGAGAGAGAATTTCTTTTGAAATTTTAAAAGCCATATCGAAACCATTTTCTAGTTTAGAACAAACAATAACCTGTCAGTCGGGGTAGAATCCAACTAACCAGGATGGACAACTAGATAAAAAAACAGCCCAGTGTGGGAAGCTACAAGAGATTCATTTAATCAGTTTAACGTCATCCATTCTTCTCTTCAGTTAATATCTACAGAAAACCCTGTTATACATTCTGGAAAATACGCACAAAGCTTAACAATGACAGCAAAAACTAACATCGACATCACAATTTATTCTTTAGAATTTATTTATTTAATCTCGCCATGATCAAAGGGCACAAAATTCATCTCTCTTGTTTAGGTAGACAGCATAAGAAACAGTCTCATTAACCACAAAATACTAATTCACACTAAACCATCAACAAAATGTTTTAAGAAGAATTAACGATTAAGCATACACAAATCCCACGAACATATATATATACACACACTTTTTAAAAGGAGATCCTACGCACATATAACATAAAAGAAAACTAATTAACGTAAACCAGTGAAAATTGAAATGAAAAAGACAAAAAACGAACCTAGGTTTCAAGGTAGTGTGAGAGGCAATGTCCCTGGAAGAATACTTTTGGGATGGACCGAAAATTCGAGTTCCCCCTTGTTCATTTCCCCCTTTGGCAGGTGCCCATGTGGGTCTGGCTGCGGTCGTCATATTGCAACCCTAGATCACTGAAAATTCAATGTTATTCTGCAGTTAATACAAAATCAATTAGAATACTCAATATCCGAAGAAATATAGGCTTCTTGTGAGTAAAAACATCAAAAAGAAATTCGATAATATGGAAATAGATTAGGGTTTCGACTACCTTCGACTTCCCTATTATTTATTGCGGAAAGAGAGAATGGAGAAGCAAAGAAGACTCAAACTCTGAGTTAACCAATTTTAACACTGTCGGTTTATCGAATAAACGACACCGTTCTATTGTCGGTATTGGGCTCTCGATTTTTTCATTTAAATTGTGGGCTGGATTCTCATTTGACATTGCTTTGGAATATGATTCAAATAGCACAAAAATCAGGACATGTGGTGAAATCTAGCACTTTTTAATTTGTATAACTAAGGTCGGTTTAGTTAAAAATAAAATAAAATAAAATCACGTGCTAAGCACGCTGGACTGATAAGCATTTTCAATCTTCTTCCCTTTGGTCTGCTCTCTCTCTTCCTCATTTTTCGTCCTCCCAGTATCCGACGTCCTCTTCCCTACTCTGCTATTCTGTGCAATTCCAGGTACAATCAAGATTCGAGAATTCAATTGTTCTTCTGTTAAGAATTTTTTTTTTAATGTTTTTGGGTTAATTTCTCTAGCCTTCAGAATTAATTATTCAGGCCGATTTTACCCCAATTTTTGGTCATTTGAATTGAGAAATAGGTCAATTTGGTTCGGGTTAATGGAGTACTTCAGTTTATGATGTGATAGTTTAGGTAAAACTTGTGTTTGTTTTTCATAATTATTTGGAATATTTTGAATTAGGACAACGAAAAATTTCCAGCTCTACTAATGCAGTCAAACTATCTGCAATCGTACGTTTATTTGGCCAATCTCTACTCTACTCTGCTAACTAGAAGAAATGGGGTCTTAGTTAGAAATACGCAGGATATGTTAAACCACCTAAGTTGTTGCTTTCTAATTTATACATTCTAGTACCGTAAACACCACCCGAACCATGTTCATTGGCTAATAATTTTTCGGATACGTTGTAGGAAAGAAAATGGAAAAATGACAGCTTATGTGATTGAAAGCTTTTTATTAGGACATAGTACTAATTTTATGGAATTCTTTCTTTAGGTTTGACTGGTTTAAAGAAGCCTTTAGTTTGCATCAGACATAAATCAACTTTTCATGAGCAAAAAATTGTTTATATGAATTTCTAGTCGTATAACAGTTGACAATGCACTCCCTCTCCTTTTTTTTTTTTTTTGTTTTTTATTATTAGAAACATGCCCTCAGTTTCATTAAAAAGAAAATATAATTGTTCTTGATTTGCTCGATGACATGAAATTCTAGTAAATATGCAACATCTGCACCTGGTTTACCAACTTAGAGCTTCATCATTACTGATCTTTTTGTTTGTATTGAAAATGTAATAAAAGCATTTTTCCATCTTTCTCCTGATCAAAATTATGTTCTGTTGTCAGGCTGTATAAGTAATTTGCGCAAGATGTCATTAAGTACTAGTGCTACTGTTGGTCCGGCTACAGCGTTATCTGTTGGTATGTGGATTTTAATCTTCCATTATTTTAGTATTCGAGATGAGTATACGCGATACATATGTTGAAATACATGTGTATTTTGATTAATTTGAGATAAATTTATTTGGGCTTTGGTATCATGTTGTGTTGTGCGTGATTCAGTTTATCACTATTCTTTTTTTAAGTGAAATGGCACTAAATTTTATTTAAATGGTTGGTACATAAAGCATGTGATGTTTTCGATTTGTTTCTCTGTGGAAGCCAGTGCAAGAGATACAGTGTTTTTTTCTTTCCTTTTTTTTTTTTTGGATAGATATTGGTGCAACTATGTGGCAATTTTAAGTGCAGAACTTGAAGTTATTAGTTGAATGCTATTCATGGTGGTGGGAATAGACATACTTGTCATTTGCTTCGCAAGTAGTTATGCCTTTACATGATCATTCAGAAGGGTGAAATGTAATGCAAACATGATTTTTTATCCTTCGTTCTGCATCTAAGTACGCAAGAGCATCGAGATTGTGAAATTAGCAATCTGAGAATGCACATTGCTTGATGTTTTATCCTCATTGATATTCCTCTTAACATCTTTATTTTTAATTGTAATTTTATTTTTTTTGTTGTGAGAGGTGATACGGTGACATGTTTTAGTATTTATTTGTACTGGACACTAAAATAGATTGGTTTTGTTACCACAGTGAGATTGAAAGATCAATGTCCGAAGGAAATCAAACATGTTGGATCTGGCCCAGTTGGGATGAAGCCACTTCGCTTGCAATTTCATCCCTTCAAAAGAAGAAGAACCAGAATGCAAGCTTTTCGAGGACAGCTTGCTTCTATAACATGTTCTGCTGCTGTGGTAATTTATCATACTTTCGTATTAAGATAATACTTTAACTTGCAAATTGCAATATGCAATTGATTGGTATCACGTGTGTGAGGGATTGTCTGTCCTACTTGACAAATGGCATTGTATCTTTAGTAATCCTTTAACTGGCAGTGAAGATTGAAATTTATTCTTTTCTGAGCATGTTTGGATAGGCTTCTAAGTTACTAGTAAATAATCGAACTTTGAAATATTAATTTTTATTGATCAAAATTGGAAGTAAGTAACTAATTATTTTCAGAGTGAAGCGAGTTCTGGCAAATAATTATGTCTAAGTTGCTTTAGCATTATTGTTTCGGTCTCTCTTTCTGGCAAGCAGTAATAAAATTACCTACGCAAATTACTGCACAGTTGCCTCATGAACGTGAAAAGATATGTGAAATCATTGTCTAGTTCCAAAAATTACCTGACATTCTAAAAATACGAGAATTTTTTATTTTTATTTTTGAATTTACATCATCTGAATTTTGGCTGATCAAAAGTACCCAAGTTCTGATTAGCTTATTTTTTATGACAGAACGCGACCTGTGCTGCAGAGCAAACCCAAACAGTTACACGGCAATCATCAACCATTACTGTTGCACCTATTCAAGGTATTAATGATCTTCTTCCAATAGCTTTGGATTTGTCAGCTATTTATGCACTATTGCAGTGTATGGCTCACTCTCACGGTCATTCATCAATAAAATTTATGTTTCTGTATTTCATCTAAAATCCTTCTCCAGATATAAGGAGAGAAAAACTGTATCATGTTGTTAGTTTATTTCTATTGCTTATTTCTCACTTCGAACCTCATTCGGACAAGAAACCGACTTTTGTGCAAATTTTGGTACATCACCTGTTTACATGGATTTCAGGCAAGGAAAAATCTCCAGAACTCGATGATGGTGGGACAGGATTTCCACCTCGTGATGATGGTGATGGTGGGGGCGGTGGCGGTGGTGGCGGAGGCCATTGGTCAGGCGGGTTCTTCTTTTTTGGCTTTCTTGCTTTCCTTGGATTCTTAAAGGATCAAGAGAGTGAAGGACCTTACCGGGATGAAAGGAGGAGATGAGAAACTTATATAAATCTATTAACCGTCATGTTGCCTGTACCTCTTTTTCTGTATTATTTGGCTACTTTTGTGTTATGAAACCCTACTGGATATGGATGAGTTGATTGGATATTATATTTAAATTTGCATTAACTTGCATCTTAGCTCCAGACTCCGAGAGCAAAGATTTCTAGCGCTCAGTTAGAAGGAATATGATAAAAATATTTCCGTACTAAATTTTTTGGTAATTTCTGTTGCTTGACTTTGTTACATCACCGAGATCAGCGAAGCCTCCATGTAAGCGCCAATGTGGCAGCGAAGTCCATGTAAGCTCTCAATAATTCGTCATGCAATTCTGTGTTCTTCGCTCTCTCGCTTGTATCCACCCCACTAGTCCTTATTTTACGACAGTAGTATCGTCCTCTTGACGGAAGCCTTGTACCCCGGTTGAATCCCTAGTGTCCAAATGTTAGAGCCGAAGCATTTTGGGGGGTTCGTCAGACAAGCATATGTGACATTTAAATTCAGATTTTGTAGGCAACCGTGGCATTTGAATCCAGGTTCTTGATAGCATTTGATTAGGAAATTTCCTTATCAGGTCTCAACACGTAATCATTGAAGTTCAAGAAAAATCTTGGAGAATCAATTTCCAAATGAAACAAATTCTTCAAAAGGAATTTATGAGATCTAACGAACCAATGGTAGCTAGACGTGGAAGTAAGGCTGCAAAACCATGACCTGATTTCATAAGGATTTTTCCCCTATTAAAAGACAGTGGATGTGAATGTACACACTCTTTAAACATAAGTTTATCTATCGAATCTTTTAGTGAGACAAGTGATCTTGATGTCTAATCATATTTGCCCAGTGTGCATGAAACATACGAGTAGATAGGCACATGACACGTAATCATTGATCATTGAAGTTCAAGAAGATGTGAATGTACGCACTCTTTAAACATAAGACTATCTATTGAATCTTTTAATGAGACAACTAACCTTGATGCCTAATGATATTTGCCGAGTGTGCATTAAACATACAAGTAGATAGGCACATGGCACGTAATCATTTAAGTTCAAGAAAAATCTTGGAGAGTCAATTTCCAAATGAAACAAATTCTTCAAAGGGAATTTATGAAATCTAACGAACTAATGGTAGCTAGATGTGGAAGTAAGGCTGCAAAACCGTGACCTGATTTCATAAGGATTTTTCCCCTATTAAAAGGCCGCGGCTGTGAAGGTACGCACTCTTTAAACATAAGACCATCTATCGAATCTTTTAATAACACAAGTGACCTTGATGCCTAATGATATTTGCTGAGTGTACACGAAACATACAAATACAGACACATGGCACGAGATCTTTTGACGGCAAGACAAAGGAGGTCAACAGACTCCATTGGGAAAATTCAAGACCGACAATTTTAAATTCTTATCAAAAAACAGCGTAATGCTAGCGTGATGAAAATTTTCAACAGGCGAGTCTCATTACAGCAAAAGAGGGCTAAGACAGCTGAAACCATAGCTGCACCAAGCGATCAAACCTTTGGAATGAAGTTCTAAGAGGAATATTTGTTTTAAGATGACAATGACATTTAGAAATAATGTAGTTTGATCATACTGAGGTAAACATCCAGAAACGTTGAATCAAAATGGACATCTTCAACAAGATCTACAAGTTTAAGAAAATTAAGTACTTAAAAACTACCTCAAAGATTATCTTAAGACTTTCGAAGCACACCATTCAAACTATTAACTCTTGAAATACCAGCTATTAGATTTGAAGTATCCATACTTCGGAAAAAGGCATCTAAATTTGTAAAATGTCTTAGACCTAACCTAAACTGTGGAAGTAACAGCACTCAATCAGAAAACCAGCTTCAGATTTAGTCGACTTCCTCCATCTTGCTACCCTCAGTATCAGCATCCTCCAAAGGTGGCATGTCAACATCAGCTTCACCAGCATCTTCGTCAATGCTCAGACCAAGTTTCAGCATTCTGTGAATCCTATTGCCAAAAGTGTTGGGGTCATCAAGGCTGAACCCAGAGGTGAGGAGAGCAGTCTCGAACAGCAACATAACCAAGTCCTTCACAGACTTGTCATTCTTGTCAGCATCGGCTNACTTCCTCCATCTTGCTACCCTCAGTATCAGCATCCTCCAAAGGTGGCATGTCAACATCAGCTTCACCAGCATCTTCGTCAATGCTCAGACCAAGTTTCAGCATTCTGTGAATCCTATTGCCAAAAGTGTTGGGGTCATCAAGGCTGAACCCAGAGGTGAGGAGAGCAGTCTCGAACAGCAACATAACCAAGTCCTTCACAGACTTGTCATTCTTGTCAGCATCGGCTCTCTTCCTGAGCTCATCCATGATGGGGTTCTCAGGGTTGATTTCCATTGTCTTCTTGCTGGACATGTATCCGGCCATGCTTGAATCCCTTAGAGCTTGTGCCTTCATAATCCTCTCCATATTGGCAGTCCAGCCATACTCTCCTGTCACCAAACAGCATGGAGAGTCGACCACTCTATCTGATACTACCACCTTCTCGACCTTCTCTCCGAGGACATCTTTGATTACCTTGCACAGACCCTCGAATTGCTTCTTCAATTCTTCCTTCTTATTTTTCTCATCATCACTTTCATCAAGCTTGAGACCTTCCTTAGTAGCAGATACAAGTTTTTTACCCTCGAATTCTTTCAATTGGCCAACAGCATACTCGTCAATAGCATCAACCATATAAAGGACTTCATAGCCCTTCTTCTTCAGCTTCTCTAGGAAAGGAGAGTTCTCAACGGCCTTCTTGCTCTCACCAGTGATGTAGTAGATATCATTCTGTCCTTCCTTCATCCTGGTCACGTAGTCCTTCAAGCTAGTCATCTCATCCCCACTCTTGGTAGAGTGATACCTGAGCAATTCAGCTATCTTAGTCTTGTTCTGGGAATCCTCGTGGATACCAAGTTTAAGGTTCTTTGAGAAAGCCTCATAGAACTTGTCATAGTCTTCCTTGTTCTCAGCAATCTCAAAGAAGAGCTCAATGCACTTTTTCACCAAATTCTTGCGGATAACCTTCAAGATCTTGTTCTGTTGCAACATCTCACGAGAGATGTTGAGTGGCAAGTCCTCAGAGTCCACAATACCCTTCACAAAGCCCAAATATTCTGGGATCAACTCTTCACAATTGTCCATGATGAAGACACGACGAACATAAAGCTTAATGTTGTTAGGCTTCTTCCTGGTGTCAAAAAGATCAAAAGGTGCCCTCTTAGGAACAAACAGGATGGCTTTGAACTCCAGTTGTCCTTCAACTGAAAAGTGCTTCACAGCTAAGTGTTCCTCCCAGTCATTAGTAAGACTCTTGTAGAAAGCAGAATACTCCTCCTTGGTGATCTCCTCGGGCTTCCTCATCCAAATAGGCTTCTGCTTGTTAATTATATTCCACTCATGGGAAACTTCCTTGATCTTCTTTTTCTTCTTCTCGGCTTTCTCATTCTCTTCATCAACTTCCTCAACCTTCCCTTCCTCATCTTTCTTGTCTTCCTCATCCTTCTTTTCTTCCTCATCTTCGTCATCTGAGATTTCCTTCTCCGTAGTCTTCTCAACCCAAAGAGAGATTGGATAGCTAATAAACTCAGAGTGCTTCTTAACTAAATCCTTCAGCCTACGCTCCTCAAGATATTCAAGTTGGTCCTCCTTCAAGTAGAGAGTAATCTTGGTACCCCTGCCAAGGTTTTCACCAGATGTGTCTCTGGTAACAGTGAATGAACCACCAGCCTGAGACTCCCAGACATATTGCTCATCATCATTATGCTTGGTGGTGACAATAACCTTCTCAGCAACCAAGTAAGCTGAGTAGAAACCAACCCCAAACTGCCCAATCATGCTGACATCAGCACCAGCGGCAAGGGCTTCCATGAATTCCTTGGTTCCTGACCTTGCAATGGTACCGAGATTATTCACCAAATCTGCAATTCAGAACCAAACAATTAAATATGGAGAATCATAATGAATCCAGACAAGTGAAACAACCGCAATAAAACTGACACTTACCAGCTTTGGTCATACCAATCCCGCTGTCAATAATTGTCAGAGTGTTATTGGTCTTATCAGGGATAATGTGGATGAAGAGTTCTGGTTGAGCATCTAGTTTGCTCTTGTCCGTCAGACTTTCAAAACGGATCTTGTCTAGAGCCTGTTCCACATTAAACAAATATTATTAGCATCTTACAACTAAATTAAAAAAAAAATAAAAAATCAGATGATAAGGAATATTATAACTAGATTTCAAGCAACCCATCAATCAAATTCTGGAAGGTCGAAGGGAAAAAGTAAATGAAACAAGCAGCGCTTTAAGGGAATATTGCACGTAGATTTCAAGCAACTCATCAATCAAATTCTGAAAGGTTGAAAAGAAAAAGTAAACGAAACAAGTAATTCTAAATTCTAAGTTATAATGAATAGCAATTCCTCATTTGGCATACTATAGATCAGATTTAATAATTAATCTTGTTTGAACAAGGGAACTAGTTCATAAAAATAGCAGTTATAAATCTGCACAATTAACGACTAATTACACAATTCACACAATAATTGCAGTTGTACACATCAGAATACAAATAAGTTTATTCATTCATGGGCAAAACATTTAGCAACTAGTTCCAAAACCAGTATCTTATAAATTGAGCTTAAGATTATAAGTAGATCAAAAGCAATTTTAAACAACAAACAATGTCAAGTAGCTCTTCTATCTGTAATTTTAATCTTTCAACGATTAAACAATTTCCTGACTGCTAGACACGTCTTCGAAATTTAAAATCATCTTCGAAACTCAAAATATACAAAATCAAAAGCCACTAGACATACAAATCCACACTGCAAGTATTAGTTCGTAAACAAATTTTATACACAAATCATAATACAACTAGTCTAATACATAATTAAACCAGAAATAAAAAGCAGAACAGAAAACTGTGTTACAAATAATTAAAAAAAAAAATCAACAGAACTAAAATAGATGTATTATGAATACAATAATCATATAGTAGAGAAACATAATAAGAGGATTTACATCAGAGGAGTTACTGATGAGTTCACGAAGAAAGATCTCCTTGTTGCTGTAGAAGGGATTGATGATCAGACTCAACAATTGGTTGCTCTCAGCCTGGACAGCAAACGTCTCTTGCTCAGCCATTG
>CAIGRK010100314.1:0-10560 GCA_903798315.1 Fraxinus greggii
CGTGCGCTTGCGGCATATTTTCAGTGAACAGTTGCTACAATTTTTCCTAAATTTAAACCTTTATTCGTGGAAAATTTAGAATAGATTACATAACTTATTTTTTTAATTTTACTATGTTCAATTCTTAACTAAGCATTAATTTGTTTGATAGTTAGTGTTTGACTTTAATATCCTTGCTCCTCGTGCATTAAAGGGGCAAATTAAGAAAGATGAAAATACAGGAGCAAACAATTTCGTATGGTATGTATCGCTATCTATGAGTCATATCAAAATCAGCGTAAAAAATCAAAGCCTATTTTAATCATAGGAATTTTGGTAATTCAAAGTGAAAGAATAATAGAATTTAATTTCGGCAGGATTTTACTTATGATGCACCACCAAAGACACTTCGAAATTGATTGTTCGTCTTTGTAGATTCGATGTGCAATTTGAGAAACTTGATTGCAAAAGCTTTATAATGGAATTTATGGAAAGAAAATGATTCTTTTGCTTTAATTTTGGCTTCTAGTATTAGTATTTGAATATAATTTTTCCTACAAAGTTAAGAAGAAAGGGAGAAACAAGAAAACCAAAAACAAACGTTTCACATACAAACTAAAATCTTAAATATGAAAAATAATTTTAATGTGTTTTACATATGGCTACACTAGCTTTTTTCTATTATAACTCTACCTAAAGTGGAAGGGATGTGCGGACTCACTCTTCAATAATCTTTAGCACACAAAAGAATTGATAAAGAAAGTCTAACCGTAGCAAAAAATGCACAACCCACGGTTGGGAGACTAATATTACATCAATATTTTATGAGGTATACACGTGACATGAAATAATAATGTTACCTATAAGCAGTAGGTGTCCCCATTAGTATATACCAGCTAATTTGAAATGGCTCGTTTCAAAGGCAAAAAAGGAAAACATTACTAGCATGTCTGGCTCAACTTTAAAGAAATTTATGTACCATTTGATATTCAAATATTTTTAAACAACTTACTTTTTAAATGCTTGATTCAATGCAAAATGGACAACATTGGCTAAACCAAAAATAAAGAGAAGTTATTAAAAGCAAGGTTCTAAAAGGCATAAGATGTTGAGGTCAATCCTCAAGCCTTTTGCTTTATGGGTTACGAGCATAGGCATAATAGTACATTTTTTATGTTTAATATAATTATCCTAGACTAATAAATAAATAAAGTAACTCATACCTTGTAAATTTATAAGAATTTCATACATATTTTTCAAGTTTCTAACAAAAACATATATTCAAAATCATAATAAACCCAAATCAATAATGTTTTGTTCGTGGGCAAAGAAAAATATGTTAGTGAGTTGTGTTTAGGCTAGGATGCGTTTTTTGTTAGACATATTAAATTTTTAAGTTTCAAAGGTTAAGCATTGTGTTGGGCTAGACTCAAAACAAGAAAATATCACTTGTCAAATAAAAAGGCGACGTGCCTAGGTGGGATTGTTGGAATATATAGATAAGGATATTTTCTAGATTACTACATATTATAAATCGATATAATTAGTCACAGAGACGTTTAAAGCGAAATACCCGACCGCTACTAGGTTTCAAGATTGTGAATCTCTAACATTGATCCATAATCTTGATTTTCTTGATCTTCTTGAATTACTTTCAGCCATTGAATCTTCTTTAATATTCTTTAAGTCGAAATTACTCTCGATGAGTGAGCATCGAAATCTTACCAAGAACCCTAAATAAAGATCTAGCAAGACTTGTTAGCATCCAGATATTGAAAAATTGTATAAAGTTCTCTAGCTTCAAGTCCTTAAATATGTCTGAATAAATCTTGTTCAAGAAGATTTTAGTCATTATAGTATCTTAAGAACTTGAAATTTGAAGTTTTAAGTCAACCAAAACTCTTTCAACTATTTGGTCAAACTTAACTTATGTGGTCAAATCCAAATTTTGACTTATAATTAATTAGAAATTGGGTTTTACCGTTGAGTCGATCAAACTTTGACCAAATAATATGTACAATTCTTAGATTTAATTATATGCCCTAAGACTTTTCGTGGCTACAAAAATGGCCCAGTGGGACCTATATAAATCAAGCTATAAGATTATCCGATTCGACCTATATAGTTGTTAGATTCAAAGGCTCAAGACATTTCCAGGTGATTCGAGATGGTGCTGCATTGTAATTTTAAATATGTTTTCTATTAGGAATTAGTTAGACTGTTAGTTGGTTAGATTATTGTTGTGTTAGTTAGTTTTGGCGCCAACTTCATTTACTTATTTATGTATCTGTTGTGATCTCTTTTTCAATTAATTGAATCAAATTCAGTTCTCTTCTTCTCCATTTTTCTCTCTCGAATCTGATATGGTATCAGAGCAGCCGCTTCATTCGCTGTTTTCTTCTCACAAAATCAATTAATTCATTGCTTGATTCGATTTTAATATGGAGCCTGAAAATCAATCAGAAGCAAGGCAGGTTGTGAAATTTGATTTTGATGATCCTGCTAGTCCATACTTTCTCCATCATTTGGATAGTCCCGGATTGATTCTCGTATCTCAACAACTCTAGAGAAAACTATGCCTCCTAGAATCGTGCCATGCTTATTGCACTGTCAGTGAAGAATAAATTTGGTTTTGTCAATGGTTCCATATCCAAACCTGAATATAGCGAACCAGATCTGATGAACTCGTAGATTAGAAACAACAATATAGTTATCTCATGGATTCTGAATTCCATTTCGAAAGATATCTCAGGTAATGTTATCTATGCAACTTCCGCAATTGAAATATGGAATGATTTGAGTGAAAGGTTCCAGTAGAAAAATGGACCTCGAATCTTTCAATTGAGGAAGGAATTAATGCTACTATAAGCGTGTATTTTACTAAAGTCAAGACGATTTGGGAAGAACTGAGTAATTATCGCCCCAATTGCAGCTGTGGGAAATGCACTTGTGATGGTATGAAGAATCTAAATGAGCACTATCAGATGGAATACATAATGTCTTTTCTCATGGGATTAAATGACTCATTTTCTCAAGTTAGATGACAGAATTTACTGTCTGATCAATTACCTCCAATCAATAAGATTTTTGCATTGATAAATCAAGAGGAAAATCAAAGAAAGATAATGCATGTTGATGCTGGAGATAATTAAAGCAATGCTGTTGCATTTGCACTGAAGGCTGATAACAACATATCAACAACTGGATCTGCTAGCTATGGTACAAATATGAGATATGGAGCTACTGACAACAGCAGATCAACAGCTGGATCTGTCAATTATGGTAATAACATGAGATATGGAACTGCTAGAAACTTCAAGAAGGACATGGCATATTGTTCATACTGCAAAGTTCATGGGCACTCAATTGACAAGTGCTACAAAATTTATGGATACCCTCCTGGATTTAGGATGAAATCAGGGGATCCCTCTGGACCAAACAATGTGAATCAGATCTCTATTTCTACTCATACTTCTGCTGATGGACAGAAAGAAGATAAGAAAGAACAGCAATCAGTTGTTGGAAATTTTGTCCAGAATTTGAATCCTAATCAATACAGCAGCTAATGGAAATGTTGTCTAGTCACTTGGCCACAGGTACCAACATCAATTCTAATGATGCACATGACAGCATCTTTAACTCATATGCTGCAGGTAAATGTTACTCTATCTCAGTAGAACCTACTCTGTCATTCAATGATGTTTGGTTAGTCGATTCAGGAGCTACTAAACATATATGTTGTACTGCAGCAGCATTCACATCAATGAGAATCATTGAAAATTCGAATATCACATTGCTAAACCACACACAGATATCAGTTAAGATGTGTGGTGATGTTAAACTGAGTTCAAATATTATGCTGCATAATGTCTTGTTTGTGCCTCAGTTCAGATTCAATTTGATTTCAGTCAGTGCTTTGACACTTGAATCAAAACTCACTATTAGCTTCTTTGATGATCATTTCCTTATTTAGGAATTCAGAACCAGGAAGATGATTGGTAGGGGTGACCGTGTGCAAGACTTATATGTTCTTGACATTAAAACATTAAATTCTGTTTCTAGTGCATATGTAAACCGTGTATCTGTGCATGTTTGGCACAATAGGTTAGGCCATATTTCTTTCAAAAGATTGGACTGGTTGAAAGACCATTTAGTTAGTAAATCTAGTAGGAATCTACCTTGTTACATTTGTCCACTTACNAACTCACTATTAGCTTCTTTGATGATCATTTCCTTATTTAGGAATTCAGAAACAGGAAGATGATTGGTAGGGGTGACCGTGTGCAAGACTTATATGTTCTTGACATTAAAACATTAAATTCTGTTTCTAGTGCATATGTAAACCGTGTATCTGTGCATGTTTGGCACAATAGGTTAGGCCATATTTCTTTCAAAAGATTGGACTGGTTGAAAGACCATTTAGTTAGTAAATCTAGTAGGAATCTACCTTGTTACATTTGTCCACTTACTAAGCAGAGAAGACTATCTTTTATATCAAATAATCGGGTTTCTAATCATCCTTTTGAACTTATCCATGCTGATATTTGGGGGCCATATCATGTTGCATCACACACAGGTTACAGATTTTTCTTAACATTGGTTGATGATTCTTCTAGATTCACATGGATTTATATGTTAAAGCACAAGTCAGATGTAAGCACTATTATTCCAAAGTTCTTTAAAATGGTGGCAACACAGTTTAATACCAAAATCAAGGTATTAAGATCAGACAATGCCCCTGAACTGGTACTCACAGATTTTTTGGCAGAAAGAGGAACTTTACATCAATTCAGCTGTGTTGAGAGGCCACAACAGAATTCTGTGGTGTAACGCAAGCATCAGCATCTTTTGAATGTTGCAAGGGCTTTATTCTTTCAATCAAGAGTTCCAATAAAGTTCTGGACTGAATATATATTAACGGTTACTTTCCTTATAAATAGAACCCCATCTCCTCTTTTAAAACATAGAACTCCTTATGAATTGTTGTACAACAAACCTGTAAACTACTCCATTCTTAGAATCTTTGGTTGTTTGGCTTTCTCTTCCACCCTATCTGCTCATAGAAGCAAGTTCCAGCCAAGAGCCAAACTATGTATGTTTCTGGGATATCCCCAGAGTTAAAGGCTACAAACTTTATGATGTAGCCTCCAAGAAAATCTTCATGTCTAGAGATGTCATCTTCCATGAAAATATATTCCCCTTTCATACAGTCAATCACTCTGATCATCTTATTGATCATTTTCCTGACCTTGTCCTACCAAATGCATCATTATCAAATTCACACCAATCCACTGTTCAAGCCATTATAGAACCAGTTTATCATGTTCTTGATCTTAATACACCTATCAATGATCATAACTCACCAATTAGCCATCATTCATCATCTCATTCAAGACTTCACGATTCTGTACAATCTGCTGATACTCACACATCATCCCAAATAGAACCTCATGAGTCCCAGCCTATCAATGAACATTCAAACATTGAACCAGATATTCAAACCATTCCTACCAGCAATGTTAGAAAGTCACATAGATCCATTCATGCCCCAAAATACCTCCAAGATTTCTATCATAATCTAATCTCTCAAAATCCACAAAATTTTCCTCAATCACCTCATAACATTGCCCATTCAAAAGCTGTCACTTGACCACAGATATTTTATATTGAACATTTCATCTAATCATGAGCCAAATTTTTATCATCAAGCTGTCAAATGTCCAGAATGGCGTGATGCCATGAAGTTAGAACTTGATGCAATGGAACAGAACAACACATGGTCAGTTGTAACTTTACCTTCTGGAAAACAGTCTGTAGGATGTCGATGGGTATACAAGACAAAATATAGATCAGATGGCACCATTGAAAGACATAAATCTCGACTCGTGGCAAAGGGGTATACCCAACAAGAGGGTCTTGACTACTTTGACACCTTTTCTCCAGTGGCAAAAATTGTAACTGTCAAGGTTCTTCTTGCACTTGCAGCCTGTCATAATTGGAATCTAACTCAACTAGATGTGAATAACGCTTTCCTAAATGGTGACTTGTTTGAGGAGGTATACATGGACCTTCCTACTGGCTATAATGTTCAAGAGAATACCAAGCCAAAGGAAAAACTAGTATGTAAACTACATAAGTCCATATATGGACTTAAACAAGCTAGCTGGCAATGGAATTTTAAATTCTCTCAGGCACTTGTTCAATATGGCTTCCTCCAGTCGAAGGTTGATTATTCCTTATTCACAAAAGGCTCAGGTGATAACTTTGTGGCATTACTAGTGTATGTGGATGACATTGTCATCACTGGCTCAAATCCACGGGTTATTAACTCTCTAAAATCATTTCTGCATTCACTTTTTAAGCTGAAGGATCTAGGATGCTTGAAATATTTCTTGGGTATTGAAGTTGCCAGTTCCAAATCAGGAATAGTGAATTCTCAAAGGCTCTACACCCTGCAGTTTGTTAGAAGATGCAGGTTATTTGGATTGGAAGCCAGTTACTGCTCCTATGGATCCAAAATGTCTCTTAGCATACATGAAGGAGATTTACTGTCTGATGCAACATCTTACAGAAAGTTGGTTGGAAAATTGATCTATTTGACTATATCTAGACTAGACATCACTTATAGAGTTCACAAATTGAGTCAATTCTTGTCTCAACCTCGCCTACCACATCTCAAGGCTGTGCATCACCTCCTACGGCACTTAAAAAAAAGCCCTGGTCAAGGGTTATTCTTTCCAGCTTTCTCATCTTCTCCCATCAAGTTAAAAGCATTTTCTGATGCTGATTGGGGTTTCGTACGTTGACACCAGAAAATCCACGACAGAATTCTGTATTTTTCTTAGAGATTCATTGGTTTCTTGGAAGGCAAAGAGACAAACCACAGTGTCTCATTCATCTGTTGAAGCATAATATCGAGCACTTGCTGTAACCATTAGTGAACTCATTTCATAGCTCAATTATTGAAAGTTTTTCAGTTATCTACAAGTGTACCAGCTGTGTTATTCTGTGACAATTAGGCCACCATTCAGATTGCCAATAATCCTATCTTTCACGAACGATCTAAACATATAGAAATAGACTGTCACTTCATTCGAGACAAAATTGCATCAGGAATCATCAAGCTCCTTCCAGTCAGATTAAGACATCAACTTGCTGATGTCTTGACCAAGCCTCTTCAAGCTCCAGCTGTCGTGTCATTGCTATCCAAGATGTCTGTTAAAGACATTCACAATACATCTTGGGGGGAATGTTAGATTCAAAGGCTCAAGACGTTTCCAGATGATTCGAGATGGTGCTGCATTGTAATTGTAAATATACTTTCTGTTAGCAATTAGTTAGACTGTTAGTTGGTTAGATTGTTGGTGTGTTAGTTAGTTTTGGTGCCAACTTCATTTACTTATTTATGTATTTGTTGTGATCTCTTTTCCAATTAATTGAATTGAATTCAGTTCTCTTCTTCTCCATTTTTCTCTCTCGAATCTGATAATAGTCTAATTTTAGGCTTGACTTATTTAACTAAAGGTTTAAGACTGACCTTCTCGAACTATATAAAATCATAGAAGCAATTTTATTTCAATTCCTTACAATTAAATGTAGTAAAAGCTCAAGATTGCTTTATAGTCCTCCAAAATTATTGCTTCCAACCAAAGGTAAACACCGATTTCGATGTAGACTTCCAAGAGTCCACCTCTACATGTCATCCATATGAGTACATAAGCATGTAGTTCTCATTTTCTTAAGATACTTGAATATATGATTTACAGCTTCCAGTGGTCTGATCTTGAATTAGATTAATACTAACCTACTATTTCAACAGAATAGCAAACATCCGTTCTAGGGATAGCATTACGTTCTATGTCATAATTGCTTTTCATGACATATTCATACATGACCATGCATTGATAAGTATACATGAAGTTTAATGAATAAAAAGTTTCCAAATGTCAACGAGTTAAGGACTATTTCAAAATATGTATCCCGAATGTTTTTATTACAAAGTTTATATCTATGCCATGAAAGGTATGAGTGGGAAATGGGACGTGGAGAACCGGCACACCCGACCAATGTTCAATGTTCAATGATAATATTAATGTTAACCGCTTTGTGGTACTATCAGTAGGACGAATCGGGTTCAAAATAATTATTTCCACCTTATTCTAATTGGTTAGGCGATACATGCTCACGATATTAATGTTCAGTTTTTATAAAAATAAAAGAAAAGAGAAAACATAATGAAAAACACTTTTATTTTAAAGTAATTCATATGCATATCATAAGCATGCATCATATGCATGAGGTTTGCTTACTGTGCGTTAGCTCATCCCATGTTATCCCTCCACATTTTTCAGATGATGAAGGCAAGATGATTCGAAATGACGACTTGTGGTGACACGAAATCAGTACTATCAGGTTTAAATATTGAATTCGATTTTGTAATTATAGTTAACATTCCATTTAATTGTTCTATATTTTATTAAGCACAAATTATTTCAAAATGATAAGTCATTGATATTTATTATGTCAAAGAAAAATTTAATTTTTTTCGCATTTATGATTTTAAGAAAAAGTTAAATGATAATATCTCAAATCTAGGTATCTAAATTTGGGAATGTTACAATACATGGCAAATTAGTAAGAATTTTGTCAAAGTATGACACTTGGGACAAAGCTATGTTTTTCCTTCCTACCTCAAAAGATCTGGATTCCTAGAATATAGCTTACTTTCCCTAAGTCCTTTATTCGAAAATGTTAGGTCAACCATGCTTTTACCAACAACGATACCCAAAACATCATTTTCTATGAGTAGGATATCATCCACATATATATAACCAGGAAAACTACTTTGCGATTCTTTATCTTTTTATAGGCATAAGGCTCATCGAAGTTCCGATGAAATTAAAATATATTAATCACTTCATCACATTTTTATTTTAAGACCTTGACGTCTGCGTAAGCCCATAAATGAACATTTGCAATTTGTAGACTTTTTAGTTGTGGCCTTCTTCAATAAACCTACTAGCTACATCACGTTGATGCATTAATCGAGATGCTCATTTTAAGAATATTGTCTTGACTCCATTTCCACACTTCATAATCATAGTCGAAGTACAATACAATGGATAAAAGAATTTGAACAGACTTAAGCATTGCTACTGAGGGAAAAAAAAAAGTCTCCTCATAATCGATGTCTTCTCTAAGTAAAACTCTTAGCCACAAGCATTGTTGTAAAGGTTTCTACCTTCTCTTTTGATCTCATTCTCTGGTAAATCCAAGTGTGTCCAATGAGTTTGACTCCTTCAGTTGGTTGTACAAGTTCCCTGATTTTGTTGGTATACACGGATTTCTTAGCTTTTTTCCCATAAATCTGCGTCATTATCTTTCGTCGTTTCCCTGTACGAAGTCGGATCATCTTCTTGCTCTATGAAAATTTTCTAATAGACTTCTCCTACCGACAAATACCTCACAAGTTTCCCGATGACTCTCTGATTGCGTCTAAGCGATAGATTTTCTTGAACTGCGTTCTTGAATGGTTGAATTCTATGTTCTCTTCCACTTCAACATCTGGAAGTTGACTACTTCGCGTGTTCTCAACATTACTGGTCCAACTTGATCTAAGGAATGATAATGTTCCTTTAAGTACAATCTATTTGAATGACTCTTTATTTGATACAACTCCTCCATTTTTTTTCCTAAAGCTCCTTTGCAACAGAAAATCTATGAATGCTTATAAAAATATTTTTGCCAAACAGAGTCGTATCGTACTTGCAGTTTTCATATCCAAATCTCCATCGATCATACTAGATTTTTCAACACCTTTGTCTGGGGATTAATCTCTCTTTCAAACCCTTTGTGCATTCCAGACTGAATCAAAATATTCATGACTTGTTCTTGAAATTCACAAGCCAAAATTGATTCTCCTCAAAACCCACGTCATATTTGATCGACATGTCTTCTTTGTGCTCCACCACCTTGAATATCTTGACGTTCTAATATCATTGTTGAGAATTGAGGCCAATTCCCTTTACTTGTCCACATGATCTTTATTCAGAAAAATAGCAAACGAAAAATTTCATAAAAATATAACAAACAATTTACAAACTCTCAAAACTTCACTATGAAAAATTGTTAGTCATGTATACTTTTCACTCATCAAACCCTCCAAGTATCATATGAGTTTACCACACCCACGATTACTGTTTGAATTAACCTTGAAGAGAAGAAGAAAACTCACACAAAACCAGCATTACATTTTTTTTCTCTCAATAACCCTAGTTACATACGTAAAAGAGAAAAATTACGTCAATTTACAGCCAAGGAATGTTAAATTTTGGCCTAACTTTTCTTCCAAGTTTCCGTTACCAAGGTAATACAATGAAATATTACAAACTTTCCATTCTAATTGATACCATATTTTGGGGTAATAATTCTGATACATCTACACTAATTGTCTGATCAAGCACTTTAAATAAAAAAAATCCCTAGAATCTTTGTAACACTTATTGAATTACTTTATCTAAAGCAATGATCGAAACACAATCTTATCGCCTATATTTTATGTTGGAAAATAATTATATTGAA
>CAIGRK010100331.1:0-23019 GCA_903798315.1 Fraxinus greggii
GGGGGCTGGATCCGCCCCTGACTCCAATAGTATGGATTGCTCGGTACTTCCACAACAATTTATAGACACGTGTATTAAATAAGTGATATTCATTATTTAATTGGGAGTGAGATGTGGATAAATAATACATATGTTAATTAAACAATGGTAGAAAGTATCGAGTTCCATACTTCAAAAATATTATAAATTCTCTTATGCAGAACTCACTATGGGACAGTAGCATACAATCATGATACTCGTTGAAATTATTGTACAAAATTAATAAAAACGGATTTAGAATGAACAATGGATTTGGAAGTCAAAAGTTTGCACTATACGACCGTATAGTCCAAGAGGGATGTGGTCGCGTGTATACATGCAGGGTTTTTAGGCCTTGCAATTGAGTCTTCTATTCGACGCATAGGTTTAAAAAATAGCCGATGGGCTGGCTTCCTTGTTTGAATTTTTGGTAGCTTTTGGTGAAAAATTTGCAACTTTTCATGAATTTTTTCATTTCGTGGGTATTGATTAAGACCTATATATAAATGTCTCATAATCAACACAAATTACATTAAAAACCATTATTGAAATCATTTGAAATTACATTCAATTCCAAAATAGAAAAGATAAAATTCTTTTCATTCATATTCAAATTACTCCTTGTGTTCTTGAAGTTTTGGTTGAAAACACTAAGTGTTTAAGTGTTTTTCTATTACAAGACTTGATAAATTCTACAAGTCATTTGCAAAAAAAATATCCTTTAAGCACCAAATTTCAATTCGAGAGGAGGCAAATATAGTTTGAGGATATCGATTTAATTATCGTATTCAGGCCTGTTAATTATTCTTTGATGATCATGGTTATTTGTTTCTGGTTTCTTCCCCAATCCCTTCAAGTGGAAGAGCAATATTTTCCTACAATCTCAAATAATATTTCTGCCATGGAGAATGGAACCACATGGCTGCGATCAAGTGATGAATCCATATTCATGAATTCGAATTTGGTAAATCATTACTTTCTTTTCTCAACTATTTCGGTAAGTCGAATTTTATTTCGATTTCATGAGCATAAAATGGTACGTATTTAATATGAATATAATATGCACATTATCGGTGTGCGTATTCTGCTTATAATTGATATAAGTTGTTATAAGCAATTTGATTATATTGATTTTAGTATTTTATGCATATATCAATTGCAAGTGCTTATGTGAATACTTTATTTATGGAAATGATAGAAGCTATTTACTGTATATTTCCCTTCCATGGACGGTGGGAACTTGCATGACTTTTGTGACCCTTAATTTGTATCTCTTCATTTATTTACCGTTGCCCACATTTATGTCGAATTGGTTTGTGTTGACTATTATGAATCCAAATAAGTTGGTTTTTATATTCTAAGTTTGTTTAGAATATGAAATTTTCGTCACGTATGTTGATAATGTTACTAGTATGCAAATCAGATAACTGAGATCATCTTTGTGTAGTAATTTTAATTAGATGGAATTCTACTTGTATATTTTCTCAAGGAGGACATGGGAAGGCGTATTCACGAATTCTACTTGTATGTATGTGTGTATATATATAGGGTAATTGGGCACAAAACGTCCCTACCTATCGACCTCATTGTGGAAAACGCCTTTACATTCCATTTATTCCCATCTTTGCCCACATTTCAACCTTTCTTTGCGACGAACGTCCTCCCGTCCACCTCCCGTCAATTTCTCCGTCAATTAATTAAAAAACGCCGTTTTCTTATAAATCAACAAGGGTAATATCGTCCCACCCCATTCAACCCCTTCTTCCCGCCTTCAATCTAGTCCATAAGTATTTACGGTAACATGAAATTAGTACATTAAATAAAGAAATCATAAAGAAGAAGAATATTATATTGTACAACTATGGCTGCTATCATTTTGGGTTGTTGGAAAGATTTACAAAATATATACATGGGGATAATTGGTTACACAGATTCACCAAAGGGATAAATTGAGAAGAACGAGTGTAAATGGTGGTAACTGTACATATTACCCGTCAATGGTGTATGACCCATTTTGGCTCAGTTGGTGAAGATGAATTGGTCATTTTCCCTTTGTTATATGAACATCCCTACCTTTAAATTATATTAGCGTAAAACATCCCTACATTTAAATTATATTGGTGTAAAACATCCCTACCTTTAAATTCTATTGTCAGAAAATGTCACTAAATTTCAAAAAAAATTGCGCAGAACATCCTTGTTTTCTTCTCTGCGCAGCCAATTTCTACGCAGCAACTAAAACTCAAATTCTATCACAGCATCTCATCATAATTCATTCACCAATTCAATCACAACATCTCAAACACAATTCATCCACCAATTGACCAAAAAATGTACAAAAAAATCAAATGATCATGACACAATAATATCCACCAGTTCAGAAAACATATATCCAGCAGTTAAAACAAACAAGTTCACAAGGGTGCTACATTATATCCAGCAGTTCAAAAGCAACAAAACTAGTTCAATATTCTGTTAAACAGTTCACAAAATCAAAAAAGGGTTGCTGTGGTGCTACATTATATCCAACATTATCTTTGCACCGAATGGATAGCTTCATCGTAATTGGGTGCTGGAGGCGGTGCCCCTTTGCAACGTCTCCTATTGTGTCCTGATGCACCACAGTTTCTACATGTCATTATCAGCCCTGATCTTTTTCCCTGACCTGTTGTCCCTGAGTTGACTCTGAAGTATTGGCATTGCTCTTCGACGTTCGAGACTTCTTAGGCTGACTTGAAGAAGTCACCTCATTTGGCTCTTTTCTTCTATTTTTTTTTTTGCCTCCCAGCCCTCTTGATGTTCACTAGTAGATTGAGAGGGTTCAGACCTGGGGTTGGCCATGAGTCCGGACCTGTGATTGGGAAAATTGATGGTGTATATGTCCTGATATATGCATCTTTTTTGTAGATGTCATCAATGAACTCCATTATGTTCAGACCTCTAGATACAACTAAGGAAATCATCTGGGTAAAAGGAATTCTAGATAATTGCCAACCACGACATGTACAAGTTCTTTCCCTTAAACCCACAACATGTAGCATGATCCCTACATTGTGTCGGATTTGAAACTTTTCATTGCCTGCGTATTTAGCCCATTCCATCCTTGCTAGCTTACTGTTTTGTCCAGAATCTTTTGAATCCTTAGTCCAACCGCTGCTGACCACAGATCACATGACTTCCAATGGGATATAATTCTCTTCATCATATATATCCTTATATCCTCCAGCATGGTAAGAATTGACTTCTCTCTTGCACTCACAATTGTGCTATTAAACGATTCACATAAATTGTTGAGAAGCATGTCACATTGATTCCCCTCTATGAAGTGGGATTTACTCCAATGAGAAGCTGGTTTTGGTTAGCCGGGTCCAAGTCCAACATCCGTTGCATGTATTGAAGCCACTGTGGCACAATAATGGCTCTGGTTACATCCCACAAACAATTCTTCAACGCCAAACTCTTGTAACACCCACTAAAATTGTTATAAAGATGTCTAACACACGTCCTATGCTCCTAATGCTCAAATTATAACTCAATTGCATTAGTTAAACCCTTTTGCTTATCGGAAATGAACGTCCAATGATGACTGTTCTGTATATACAAATCATGCTTCAAGTGCCCCAAAAACCATTTCTAATTATCCCCATTCTCAACTGCAACAACTACATATGCCACCTGATACATACCATTGTTGGTATTGACACCAACTGCAGTTAACAACTACCCACAATTCTCTGTCTTCAAAAAAATCCATCTATCCAATTACCCTTCTACAGCCCCTAACGAAACCATTTCTCAAAGCACCAAGGCAAATATACAGTCGTCTGAATTCTCTGGCATACACCTCAACCAAAGCAATTGTTCCAATAATTGTTTTTTTCAACTCCTCACAATAATCCCACAATAGTTTGTAATGATCCACAACACTTCCTCTAATTTTTTTGCCTTCTCCTTTGGTCTGGACACTTGCCAATTTGAGATATCACCCAAACCATCCCGTTCAACCCTTTCCATAAATGCACTAACTGACATATTTTGTTGAGCCCTCCAATTAGATAAATACCTCTCTGCCAAATAGATTGAGATCACTCTGAAGTTTTTATATACCATAGGGCAAGTACGCACTTCTACAAATGTTTCGGTTTGCTTTGCTCCTAGTAGCATACAACACCGATGGACATTCTCCTTTACTCTTAGCTTTCAATCATTGAGTATCATTCTTTTTGAACTTAATCTCTCTGTTGCTTCTAATTGAATGAGTGGTGATTGCAGTCTTTAGAATGACCTTTGACTTTAATACCAAGCCTACAAAAGGAGAAAAAGTGAATGCATATCAGACCTCATTAAAAAAATTACATAATCAGGTTCAAATAAAGAAGTAAATAATATATTACCTATCCTAAAGACTGGATCCTCCATATCTGTCCCCACATTAAAAACATCACAGAAAGCTCTCCTTCTTGAAGTTGTATCGTCCTCATCTTCACTATGAATGCTGCGTAAAACATCGGCATCACCTTAGTTAGTTTTCGAATCTCGAACATGCTGGACATTTGATTCACTAAATTCGAAGTCAAAATTTACCCTTTCACTCCCAGCTGCAGTAGTACCTACAGTCTCCTGTTCCATTTCATAATCGGATTCCACCAAACCTTTGACTTCCTCTTCCCACCTTAGTTCTCCTTTATCATCTTCAACTTTAACTTCGTCCTCTTCCACACACAAATCATCTGCATTTGTATCTTCCTCATTATGGTATTGTCCTCGTACTGAGACCACAACTCGTCAGCATGCTCTTCAAAAAGTTGATCACCCCAATTACCTTCAGGCTCCCTTCCTTCATTTTCTGTAGCTGAAGGTACATAATAGTTTTCAAACATTTCGTCTTCATCAGCTTGTGAAGACCAAGGATGCAACCGCAATGCATATGATCACATTTGGGTTACGACATATATTTTCACTTCTGGATGTCCATCCCTGTCTCAGAGCATTCCTCGAATATCCTCTTCACTTTCCAATTTCGTCAACCTATTCCCTAAACTCAATTTTTTATTCTTATACTAAAACTCCAATCCTCTTTCATCAATAGTTCCATGTAAGAATTTCAGCAAATTTTCTCTTGTGCACCATTTCCCGTGAAAGAAGTCCACGAACAGAACGAATCCCCCTTCGTACGCCACATTGTTCGGCTGATATAAAAATTGGCCTCCATAATGTACTTCCACAGTGAAATATTGAGCATTACCACCTGCAGCCAATATCTTCGACGTTAGGGTCACTAAAATGGATACATAAAATTGTGTGACTAAGAAATGGAATTAGATGATTTCCCATAAAATTCAAGGAATAAAAACATATCGTAGTTGGGTTGCTCATTGCCAGGGTTTCTCAAATACCGAAGAAACATGGTGCTCTTCGAAGATCCGTGCACCAAAATATAGTATCAGACATTCACAAACACTCTCAATCATGCAAAAAATCAAAATACAAAATGGAAAACAAAAATACCAAACAATAATTTTTCTTACCTCGCTCGCTAAGGAAAATCTCAATGCATTTTCTCCACTCTGTGCCCATGAGATGAGATGTGAACACATGAGAGGGGGAAGGATGAACGGTTGTAGAAGTTGAAGAAAAGGTCGGATTTTTTTAAGAAGATAACCGTAAGAGACTGTTCACGCGGGAGGGGAGATGAAGGGGTTAAATGGGGTGGGACTATATTACCCTTGTTGATTTATAAGAAAATAGCATTTTTTTAATTAATTGACGGAGAAACTGATAGAAGGTGGACAGAAGGACGTTCGTAGCAAAGAAAAGTTGAAATGAGGGCAAAAATGCCAAGAAATGGAAGGTAATGACGTTTTCCACAATGAGGTCGATAGGTAGGGATGTTTTGTGCTAATTACCATATATATATATATATATAAGCTGTCCAAATTATTTCTTACTAACCGAACCATCATATATATCTAGTTTACCGATTTCCTTATTAAAAGGAATTCTGATAATGAATTAAGATAACCCAAGTGGTGGCATGATTTCAATGTTCTTGGGTGATTGTAATCTTATAAATATATTTTGCATTATTAATTGCATCATAATCCGTTTTATGACCTCATTAAAATTTGTGCAACATATATTTAATATGTAAATACTGGAATATTTTGTTGAATGTTTTTTGCCACAAGGTGGTCCTCTCAATTTTGGTGAGTGACCTTATTTCACTTGCGGTGAAGATTGTTATTGGTTTTGGTAGCATTGTGCATGTTTCTGCCATTATTTGATTTACTTCTATTAGTGGCTATTCTTGTTGAAATAATGAGATTGCAACATTTCTTAAAATGTGTAAGTGCACAAACGTTCATGGAATTTCGATATTCCTAGTCACAACATGTATTGACTAAGATAGAATAAACTTATATAACAACTATATAATTTTTTTTGAATATAAGCTGTTATTATATCACATTGATCGTGATGAGTTGGATATTGTTGAGATTAAGACAAGTCAGAAAACGAATGGTTAGAAATGAGAAATTTACTCTTAACCATTGGACATGTATAAATGTTGGAAGAATGCCAACCATTGTTAAAATTATTTGAACTTTCATGACTATTCCTTTTATTGGATTATGAAAATAATGACATGATAAATTAGTTGATTGATTTCATGTCTTATTGAGATGACATTAACTTTGATTAATAGTGATAGCCTCAATTAATTTGATAAAATTAAGTGAGATGATTTATGCAAAATTATATTTGCACAAGAGTATGACAAAATATGATTTTATCCTAATTTAATTAAAGTGGTAATCATTTTTTAATAATGAGAATCAAGCCACTTAATTACTTGGAATTGTTGGAAAATCATACAGAATATTATAAAATATTTTAAAATCAATTTAGATGAAAAAAAGTCTTTTCATAGAGATTAATTCCAAGAGATGCGTCCTTATAGAAAATAAGTACCCCATGATTTGACATAGTACTATTGTGCGTAATATCATAAATTTGATCAATTGCATATATTTGGAGAAGTTGCAATTCTTGTGGATCAAGATATTTAGCCCTCTTCATTGTACTATACTACACTTAAATATGTGAAACCAATTGAGTTGGTTTATGCTTGGAAAAGTATTGCTGGTCTATGTGATGATTTGATCAATTTGTGTGTGATCAATTTAAATATAGTTGGATTGAAGTACATTGTATGTAATATCAATTGAAATAAATAGTGGATTGACGACCACTATTTTGAAAGTACGTAGACTTTCGCGAATCATTCGCTATGGACATTATCTATTTGATCAATGAATTGAATTACAAAAGAGTTTATGAATTCTATGTTTAAGTATAATTCAAAAATGTGGGGTTAATATTAATGTTTATGAACTTATATGAAAAGTTCAAAATTTGTGGATGCAACTTTATTAGATTGCATATGTATTCCTACATCAGGAATTGTGGGGGTGACTTATTTTAAAATTTACATTTCCCTATACTTTATAGTCACAAAAGAATGTCTTGAACTGAAAAGGTAGAAAACCCCTTATATAATTATAAGGATGATACATACTAAGTCTAAAATGGATGAAATGGATTGAAAACCAAATATGGCGTTTGTTTGGATATGCAAGAACAATTTGAATATTTGAAAAAATTCATAAAATTGTAATGCATTATAATGTTAAAACCTATAATTCTGAAATCCACTAATAAATATAATTGATTAGATAGTGTTTGATAGAAATCCTCCAACCATGATTGAAAATTAATAAAGTTTTAGATAAAATTAGTAAGGCTTCTTAAGAGAATTTCCTAATGGGCGACAATTTGTATCTATTAAATAAATCGATCATTGGCTAGTTATATTTGATGAGATACTAAGTCATCTGTAATGGAAAGTCTAGACATACGACTCGAAGACACTAAGAAAATTAATCAAGAGTGGAATAATTTCCCTAAATTATGTTAAGTCAATAGAGAACTTAACGGATTCTTTAACCAAACCTCTAAATAGAGATTTAATAATATCTACTTCGAGTAGGATGTAGTTGAAACTCTTAAACCAAAATATCCACCAATGATAGCAACCTACTTGTCCTTACTTAATAAGGTAATTCACGGGTTCAAATGGTAACAACAAGTTATTCGATATGTGGATAGTTTCAGCATTATAAAATTCAGAATAACCCTATCCTAATTATATAACGGTGGTTGTTACTAAAGTGAGGGTTGAGCTTTTAAGCTTTTAATGAAGCTTAGTATGTGGTACAAGTATCTTTAAAAAGTAACAAAAATACTGGAAGAAATTCATCTAGATGAACTTCGAGGTGTTGCCGCTTCAATAGAGAGTTAGAGTTTCTCTCTTAAAAGTTTGTTAAAAAGGATGAGCAAAAAGCCATATTAATGCTAAGCGAGTTGAGAAACTTGAGAACTTGTAATACTTATGTGAGTGCTCTTAACAGTATTGTCATATGGAATAATTGATTCAAAGCTTTCATGCTACCTCTAATTTTGACTTTACTTTGTTTGAATTACACTATGATTAGATTCAAATCGAAAGATATCTAATTCTTATTCAAAAGTATGGTACATTTTGAATATGAGATTTTATTGAATTTTGAACAAGTGGGGGATTTTTGAAATTGTTATTCAAAATTAAAAATGGATTTGGAAGCTAAAAGTTTGCACTATGTGACCGCATAGTCCAAAAGGGATGCGGTCAGGTGTATACATGCAGGGTTTTCAGGTCCTGCTGTTGAGTCTGTTATGCGACCGCATAGATCAAGAATTGATTTCTGCGGCTGCATAGGTTTAAAAAGTAGCCGTTGGGCTGGCTTCCTATTTTGATTTTTTGCTGGCTTTTGGTGAAAAGTTCACTACTTTTCATAGATTTTTGGCATTATTTCGTGACTGTTGATTGAGACCTATATATAGATATCTCATAATCAACACAAATTACATTGAAAAACCATTATTGAAATCATTTGAAATTACATTCCATTCCAAAATAGAAAAGATAAAAAAAAAATACATTCATATTCAAATTCCTCCTTGTATTCTTGAAATTTTGATAGAAAACACTAAATGATTAAGTGTTTTTTTATTGCAAAGTTCGATAAATCTTACAAACCATTTGCCAAAAAATTCTTTAAGCTCTAAATTTCAATCTGAGGGCAAATATCATTTCAGAAAAACGATATAATTATCTTATTTAGGCCTTTTGATTCTCCTTTGATGATCATAATTATTTGTCTCTTGTTTCTTCTCAAATTCCTTCAAGTGGAAGAACAATATTTTCCTACAATACTTTGAGCAAATATTAACAAATAGGGTTAAGGGAGTAAGAACGAATTACATATTTTGAATTTCTTATGTTGTAAGCCGCCCTTCTTGCTCTTATGCTCAATGTATGTGTGCCATCCCCCAAGGCATGTACATATGGAGTAGAGACGGATCCAAGAATTTAGAACGCGTGCTAAAATATAGTCGTTATTTGGTATCGATTAAAATCTAAATTTTAATTTAAATCAAAATCAACAATTAATTTTGACCATATATTTTATGGGTCCCACACTTTATCAATCATACATTTCATCAGTTTTATCAAAATCTACTAAATATCTGATTTTAATTCACGCCAAATAAGGGCTTATTAAGTTGACAAGACTAATAATTTATTAAGTTGACAAGATAACAACAATCAAAAAATAATTTGTTAAGCTGATAAGACAAGAACAATACATTAATTTATCGACAAGGTAACAAGTAGTAGACGAGGGCTTACCGAGGGAAGCAGAGTGGACTTTGGAGCCGCCACTTCTTTTATCGAAGCAAATTGGAGCTTCTACACGTAAAAATTGAAGACATAAATAAAGCCCTTCATAAAATTAGTTACATCATATTTTAGTTGCACTTGAGGTCCTCAATCTTTTCTCATTGTAAAAATCACGTCCGTAACTTTTTTCGTCAAAAAATTTATGTTCAACCTTTAATTAATTATTAGTACGTATCATCTATAATGATAATTTTTGTAAAAAATAAAAATAAAAAATTCCGATAACTACTTAAAATTAGATATGATGTTTTTTGTCGCACTTATACATTTATTATTGTTTTAAATTTGATAGACAAGTCATTTACTATTGTTTTAAATATAATTACAAGTAAGTCATTTTGGACAAAATATTAATCAAATACAAGATGTGCTAACTAATTAAATATTGAAGATAACAAAGCACTAAAAAAGTTTGGATCCCACCACTATAATGAGCAAAGATTGAAATTCTAAGAATAATTAAAACGTATTAAAGGAAACATGAACTCTACCTGAACCCATTTACTATTATTTTTATTTTTAAATTTTCTTATCCCTCGCTTTAGAAGGCCCAGAGAAATTACGCCACATAGGCAGGAAGTCAAACAATAGCCCAAAGGGCAAAGACCGAGGATGTCAAACAAATCGAAGTCCTTGCTCTACAAGCCGAAGTGCTTGCTGAACAAACTAAAGTTCTCGCTGAACAAACCGAAGTACTTGTTGATGCACTGCCTAAAGAATCAAAGAAAGGAGTCAAAGCTCTCCTCTAAAAACAACCTCAAAAGATCTCCCGATTCTCTCATACTCGTCCGAAGCTCCTCACGAATGAGGCTATACTTTGACTAATGTTCCTTTTGGACGAAGTCGTCGCTGGTTTACAAAATTTGTGGACAATATTTAAAGAATGATTGATATGATATTTGTAATGATGAACGTGTCAAGTCTGTCAGCCTAAGTTATAGGGCGGCTGATCATTTATCAATGTATTAATTGTTTGAATAGACAGTGATGTAAAGTCTTAATTAGGGAGATGCGGCCATGTGGTTCCAATCCAACGGTCACCACATCAGCCAAGACATTATAAAATAGAGCATCATTGTGATTGGAAGGGGTTGGAGAATGAATAAGAAAATTGACAATCATAGATTCAAAATATACACTTGAACTCTTGAAGAAAGGAGATTAACATTTCATCTATATTTCCACATATTCTTGTTTGTTATTACATAGATTAGTTTGGCTCGAACAATTTTGTCTCTCATCGTAAAGTACCTCTCGCGTCCATTTCCTTGTCTACTTCAACTACTGTTCCGGTAGGAACGCGCCGGAACCGTACTTGACTTGGCATGAGTGGACTTGGCATCGATTGGCTTATTTTTAGGGGTCAACAAATTGGCACTGTCTGTGGGAAATCATACATTCAACCACGAACGTGCTTGGAAAGAAAGGCAGGCCACATCTGAAAGTTTGGATTGAAGCAAATCCTTACCCTTGAAAAAGAGGTATCCTTAAAGGAGCTGAAAAGAACTTAGAACCTTTGAATAAAGGGAAAATTTCATACTATGGTGATTACGAAATGAGTTCAACAGACAAAAATGCCCCAAAAGGGACGAGAGAATACCCTGAAGAAGGGGAACCCTCGCGAGCTACTCCAGCTACTCGCCCACGACCTCTAGTACGCAGGTGAGGAGGATCCATAGGTGGGGGCAGGGTCGCTGCTCGACTTACAAAGGAGATGGCCACAATGGCTGCCAACATGAGAAATATTACTCAGCAAAACTTAGTCATGCAAGAAATGCTAATGAACATGCAGGGAAAAGGAGGTTATCAATCTCCTCCATACACAGCCCCCGGGAAACATCTATCCTGAGGCATAAGGATATTATCAAGAGGAGGAAGTTCAAAGTCAAATGGCTGAACACCAGCATGTTGGAATAGAGGCTCCTCAAGAAAGAGAAATCGAGATAGATACATAAGCTAATTACACCTCGAAGAGACCATATGAAGCTCCATTCAACTTCTCTCCAAATTACAAACTTGAAGATCGGGTCTAGAAGTATTTTTGACAGAATAAGTCCAGTGGCACCTAGAATAGGCATGATCATTCACCCCAAGAGCCTAGAAATAGGCAAGCTTATCCTTTACCTCTAATGCCTAGAGATAGGCAGCATGAGCCTCATCAATATGAGGATCAGTTGATGTACCATGAAGAGTCTCCGGTCCAACCTCCTAGAAATAGGCGGGAAAGGAGGAACCAGGCTAGGAATGAAGCAGCAACTTCTCAACCACCGTCCCAAACCCATTATGGGGAGGATGACGATTCAGATAGGCCCCAGAGGTCCTGCGACCTAGATGATGACGATGAACATTCTCCCTTCTCAGAGGCTATAAGGAGTGCCCCCATACTGAATCACTTCACACTCCCTAAAATTCCAAAATATAGTGGGAGAGGTGATCCCGCAAAACACATGAACAACTACAAAACTCACATGAATTTGAAAGGTGCCACCCCAGCAATGAAGTGTATGGCTTTTCACTTAACGGTAAGGGACGTGCTAAAGTATGGTACATAGGTTTTCAGAAGGGAGTATTCGAAGTTGGCCAGACAGGAAGAGGACGTTCCTAAAACGTTTTACGACCAGCAATGGAGAGAGACCTATCCAACGACTTCAGGATATGCGGCAGCAATGGGATGAGGCACTAAAATTTCTTGTCCCACTTCACAGATGAGATGACCTACTGCGTGCAAGTCACAGATAAAGAAGCACTAACTGCCTTGAGAGGAGGATTAGATGTGAACTCCATCTTTTGGAGAGACATGCAGAACAAAGATCCCACCACCTACGACGCCCTATTGGAAATGATAAGTCGCGAGATCCTCAATGAAGAATTGAATGATCATAAAAATAGGGCGAGTCAGGGCCTCCTATCCCCTCAAATGCAAAGAGGAAAAGACCCAACTTAACATCTAATGAACCATTAAGCCCCACTGAACCACGGACAGGAGCTTACTGCAGCAACACTTAATGTAGTACTGACCTTAGCCTATGAGAAGTAAATCCTGGTGCTGAAATGCATCAACGACGACCTTATCCAAGGTAACCACAAAGGAGGTAAGGTAAGGGACGGGGTGCTGAACTTAGAAATAGGGACGAAGCATCCAATTACTGCTCCTATCATCAATCCCATGGACACCACACGGAGAACTGCTGGGACGTCACAAGAAACTCCCAGAACCAAAACCAGGCAAGGGGGATCGTTCCCCAAGGAACACCACATGTAGGCCGAACCAGCATCCTAGAAACAATGAACGGCATCACCTTAATAGGAATGACCCTATAAAAGGAAGGGAAAATGACATTGAAAGGCCCAGAGAAGTCAGAGGCAAAGACGAAGCCCCACCTAGCAACGAGCTGGAGCCTGTTAGGGAAATCGATACAATCATTGGAGGCCTTCATGTAGGTGAGGAGTTAAGGAATTCTCAAATGAACTATGCTAGGGAGGCAAGTGACCCAGCCATGACGAGCTATATAGTGAATCAATCTCCAACTGGAAGAGCTACTCATCCAATCACTTTTAAACAGGATAATATGGTGGGAGTGCATTATCCACACTTTGATGCCCTAGTGGTAAGGGTCATCGTTGCTCACAAAGGCCTGAAAAGGATGTTGGTAGATAATAGAAGCTCGATCAACATCATATTTGGTAACACTTTTGATAAAATGAAGATTGATCATGAGCTGACCCCAATGAATTCTCCCTTGTATGGGTTTATGGGAGATAGCATCATCAAAAGAGGCAAAATCACTTTAGCCATAGAGATGGGAACAAAACCTTTGATTGCTTGCCATTTCATGGAATTCCTTGTGGTTGACAACTGATCTGCTTTCCATGGGGTACTTGGAAGACCAGCCTTGAAAGAGTCATGGGCAGTAACCTCAATTCATCACTTGTGCATGAAATTCCCAACTATGAATGGCGTTGCCGTAGTCCAAGGTGACCAACGAGGAGCTAGAGAATACTACTCCAACTCCTTAAGGAAAGCAAAACCAAGAACCACCAACATCAACTTTGCTGACATTGACATGGACGACCTCCCTGAACAAGGAATTGCCCCTACACAATGGAAAGATGTCGTCATGGCCGAGGCCCCTGAAGAATGGATAGATGTTGAAGAAGCAGCTTGCTTGGAGGAACTGGATCCTCACATTATTGACTGTGAGCCTCAAACAGCCCCAGTGGAAGAACTGGAAACCTTCCTAGCTGACCCCATGGATCTATCAAAACGCGCTACATGTGGGAAGTAATTTGCTGCCTAAAGTGAAGGAGGAGTTGAAAAACTTCTGCTCAAGAACCTTGATGTTTTCGCCTGGAAGCATAATGACATGGTAAGCATCGATTCTAAGGACAGTTGTCATCACTTAAACATAAATCCAAAGGCTACAGCTCACAGGCAAAAGAGAAGAGCACTCATCTCAGAAAGGTATGAGGCCCTTAAAGATGCGGTTAAGATATTGATCGACAATGGCTTCATAAGAGAACTTGTATATCTGAAGTGGGTCTCCAACACAGTGTTGGTAAGGGAAGTGTATGCATAGATTTCTCAAATTTGAACTAAGCATGTCCCAAAGACAACTTCCCACTTCCCAGGATAGATCAACTTATGGACTCAACTGCTGGACATGAACTTCTTAGCTTCATGGATGCCTACTCAGGATACAATCAAATTCTCATGTTTCCACCAGATGAGGAGCATACTTCCTTCATCACAGATAAATGACTCTATTGCTACAAGGCCATGCCTTTTGGATTGAAAAATGTCGAGGCAACGTACCAGAGGTTGGTTAACAAGATGTTTGCTGACCTCACTAGCAAGACCATGTAGATTTATGTGGACAACATGCTAGAAAAAAGTTTAAAGGCAAAAGACCATGTCACTCACCTCAGTGAGATGTTTCAGATTCTACGAAGGTACCGAATGAAATTCAATCCTTTAAAATATGCATTTGGGGTATCATCATGCAAATTTTGTAGATATATTGTTAACCAAAGAGGCATTGAAGCGAACCCTAAAAGTGTCAAAGCATTGATCGAAATGATGTCTCCCTAGAAGCCAAAAGAGGTGCAGAGCCTCACTGGGTGAGTCGCAGCCCTGAATCACTTCATCTCTAAGGCAACAGACAAATACTTACCCTTTTTCAAAGTTCTCAAAGGAGGAAACAAGTTTCAATGGACAGAGGAATGCGAGGTGGCACTACAAGAGCCGAAAAAGCACTTAGGTCAGGAAGATCTCCTTTCCAAATCAAAGGACCATGAGATACTGCACTTATACTTAGCAGTGACCTCCAAAGCCCTAAGTTCGGTCTTGATAAGGGAAGCAAATAACCTCCAACTGCTGGTGTACTATGTAAGCAAAACATTTTTGGCAACAGAAACTCGATAACCTGACATAGAGAAGTTGGCCCTTTCCTTATTAACTGCTTTGAGGAAGTTGAGGCCATATTTTTAGGCACACAACATCCATGTGCTAACCAATTACTCCATCAAACAAGTGCTATAGAATCCAGATGCCTCGAGGAGGTTACTTAAGTGGGTAGTGGAGCTTAGCAAATTCGACTTCACTTACAAGCTAATGTTAGCCATTAAAGGACAAGTCTTAACTGATTTTGTGACTGAATTCACCCATGCCCCTGATGTTGAAAAAGAAATGGAACCTATGGAACCTCATATTTGGAGACTCTTAGTCGATGTATCATCTGGACACATAGGTTTAGGAGCAGGAATCATCCTAATTAGTTCGGAGGGACACAAGCTTACCTATGCTGTGAGATTCACTTCAAGGTAACCAATAATGTAGTGGAATATGAGGCTCTTTTAGCTGGCCTAACTGACAAAAGAAATGCAAGTAAAGAGATGGACTTCAGCATTGACTCCCAGCTTGTCGTTAGCCAAGTGCATGGGAACTTTTCCGCTAGGGACAAGTCTATGGCTGCCGACTTAAAACTGGTAATGAGCTTCATCTCATCATTTGAAAGGTTTGAACTAATGCAAATTCCACGATCCCACAATGCTAGTGCTGATGCACTAGCGAAGTTGGCAAGTAGAAAGTCTCTGAGCTACTCACCGTAGTTCCAATTGAGCACCTCGTCAGACCCTCCACAGAGGTTGGTAGGATGGTAATGTGGGTGGAAGACACCCCTTTCTGGATGAAACCCATTATATCCTATCCAAAGGATTAGACGCTGCCTTTGGGGAAAGAAGAGCCTTAGAAACTCAGAAGAAAGGCCGCCCACTTCATCTTTCAGGATGATGTGTTGTATAAACGTGGCTTTTCATTGTCCATACTGAGATGCATCGGAGGAGAACAGGTAGACTACGTGCTTAGAGAAATCCATGAAGGCATTTGCGGCAATAATACTACTGGCTCACCTTGAAAAAGGATGCGCAAAAACGCAATAAATGTCAGCGTTTTGCCACTATCCAGAGACAGCCCTCACAAGAATTAAGCATGGTTTCTAGCCCCGGACCGTTTGCAAAGTGGGAGATAAACCTAATTGGACCTATTCCCAAGGGAAGAGGAAGTGTCAGATTCGTAATTGTTGCAATTGATTATTTTACGAAGTGGGTAGAAGCCAAATCGCTTGCAAAAATAACTGAGGCCAATACTTCCAAGTTCCTTTGGAAAAACATCATTTGCAGGTTCGGGATCCCTTTGGTTATAACCGATAATGGTAAACAATTCAATAACAAGAAGGTCAGGGAGATGTGTGAGGAGCTGGGTATCGAGAAGCATTTCTCCTCCCCACATCATCCCCAAGCTAATGGGTATGTTGAGGCTGTGAACAAAACAATCAAGTACACCCTGAAAAAAAAAGCTTGATGCCTTGAAAGGGTTATGGGTAGATGAGCTACCCCAAGTGCTTTGGGCAATCAGAACTACAAGTCGAACTGCAACATGGGAGACTCCTTTTTCTATGACATATGGGTCTAAGGCTATGAGCCCTATCGAAGTTGGGCTTCCATCTCCCAGGCTTATGTACTTCAATGAAATAATCAATGATGAGATAAGAATGTGTGGATTAGACCTCCTCGAAGAGAGGAGGGATAATTTTTAGGTCAAAATGGCCATGTACCAAAGGAAAATGACTAGATACTATAACTCAAAAGTGAAGAAGAAGTCATTTAGTCTAAATGAATTGGTACTTCGTAGGGTGTTCCCGCCTTCAAAGGAACATGGATCAGGGACCCTTGGTCCCAACTGGGAGAGTTCATACCACATATGTGAAGAGGTTCGGCCTGGAACTTATAGAATCAAATATATGAATGGAAAGGTACATCCTCATCCTTGNGGCCATGTACCAAAGGAAAATGACTAGATACTATAACTCAAAAGTGAAGAAGAAGTCATTTAGTCTAAATGAATTGGTACTTCGTAGGGTGTTCCCGCCTTCAAAGGAACATGGATCAGGGACCCTTGGTCCCAACTGGGAGAGTTCATACCACATATGTGAAGAGGTTCGGCCTGGAACTTATAGAATCAAATATATGAATGGAAAGGTACATCCTCATCCTTGGAACACAGAACACCTGCTCAAGTACTATCAATGATATAAGACATCTTGTATAAGCAACTTTGAATTCAATAAAAATTTGATCTTTGTTATTGTTTTAAGTTATGAATAAATACTCTCTCCGGAAGGCTAATAGCATTGCCGTTATTTTACAAAAGGCTAAGAGACTCGAAATTATTTCGCGAAGGCCACGAGCCTCAACGTTTCTTTTACAAAGGCTAAGAGCCTCGAAGTTATTTCATAAAGGCTAAAGAGCCTTGAAGGCAAAGAGCCTCCAAAGTATCAGACGTAAAATAAAACTAACCACCCTCTAAATGTAAGCACTAATTTATGTTGGAAACCTCGGAATGGGAAAGCCTTCCGATCCTATGTATTTCTGTACAAAGCAAGGCATTTGATTAAAAGACTAAAGTTAAAATAAAACCTCAGCTCAAACATGCAAGGAAGCTCTAAGAGAGCATGAAATTAAGAGTATGTCGATTAAAGCTCAAAGAGAACATGAAGCTTTAAGAAAGCATTGACTTAAGCAGCCATGTTGCAAACAAACAAGCTTGAAAACATGTCCAAAGTTAAAGGTGCACAACCTTATATACTGAATGCTTGAATTATAATCTAAGGCGGACCCGAGAGGGTCTGACACAACTAAAGTGACATAAGCATGTTCGAAGTTAATCGCTATGACAACCCTATTCGAAAGTTTTTAAGGCCTGCTATCTGACCTAATGATCCTATTCGATAAATTGTCTGATGTTCGTATAAACTGGGAGAGTTAAGATCCGACCCACCAATACTTGTAAAACTCAAATGGGTTTGTCAACATGGTTTACTCTTAAGCCCGACCCCAAAAATTGGAAAAGGTCTAGCCCTATAACTTATTTGTTTGAGTATTGTCAAGTTATCATACGTGGGATGTTGGTAACTTAATGAGGTCAGAAGTTATTAAGGTGCCGCAAGGTCAAATTGAAGTTAGCAATTATCTCAGGATAACATAGCAGAAGTAAAAGAAATGCAGATGTCAAATAGGGGAGAACAAAACTTCATTAAATAAGAACAAAGTTACAGTTACAATTGGCCAAAGCCTTAACACTTCAAAAAAGAAAGAACTTTATCCTAAGGGGGTGGGGGTTGAAGAGCCACAAATGGAATGACGGCATTAGGGGCCACTTTTTCAACAGCTTCTCCAGCTGCATCATCATCAACGTCTATTATTTGGAGCCCCTTCTGCTGGAGTCTGGGGTTCAGACCCCCCCCCCCTTTTTCATCCTCAAGAAACTCGGCCCTTAGTTCAGAAGTATTGACATCCCAGGATTTTACCTCTCAATCATTTCAACATAGGCATCCCTCCTCCAATATATCCCAAAACTTTGGTAAACCTTAGTTAAATGGAAGTTGGCTAGGAAGTTCCTCTCAGCATCTTTGCTGGCCTTTTCATCATCGCTTCAGACAGTTTCTACCTCCTCTATCAGGCCGACTACTTGGGAGGTCAGCTCCCCTATCTTCGACTTCAAAAAAGAGTTCTCTTTATTGTCTTTTTTCCAGAGCCTCAGCTGCTAGCTTATGATGAGCTTCAGAAGTTTCCACTCGCTTGGTAAGGAAAGCTACCTCGCTCTGGGATAGGTAGACTTCCTTTTTCAAAGATTCCATTTCTGCCAAGGTAGAGGTGACTTTCACTGACTCATCAGACTTTTCTTTCCTCAAGGCCCTTGCCTCAGCCCTAGCCTTGTTGGAAGCTCCTCAGCTTAGGAAGCCTTATTGGAAAAACTTCAATTTTTTCTTTAAAGTTTTTTAAAGATGGCTTCAGCCTCTATAGACATTCCCAACAACCTCCCCGGTTGGGCCACCATTGTGGTGAATACGTCAGCAGCGTCGTTCTTTTCTTCGATATAAGATTGCTACTTCTCCGTCTAGTATTTGTGAAAAGTAGAAGTTGTAGTCTGGACTTCTGGAGGGAGAAGGGCCAAAGCCTCAGAAGCCAATTCATCAGAATGCGAGGCCAAAGCTACTTCTGCCTTGGGACCTTAGAGGTGGTAGAGTAACTGTAGGCCTTAACTTTCTTGGTAAGGTCTTGCCTCGGGGGCTTCATAATTTATCTTTTTTGTCCTTAGGAGGCTGCAGCTATCGAAGCTATAAACAGCTTCTCCGCCATAGGTACCTTGGAGCGAGGTGGGAAAACGTTGTTGGAACTACCCACCCCGATGGTGGACACCTTAAACGTTTGCTTGGGTTCCTCCACATCACATTTTTACCCCTATCTGGCATAGGGGATCGTCGATCCTCCTCAGAGTCAGCCTCCTTGCTGACCTTCTCGATCTTGTCCCTCACCCGTTTTCCTCTAACGGATGAGGGCTTCATCCCCCTGCTCATAGTAGACGTAGCAGCAAGGATGGTGGCCATGTAAGGTAGGAGGTTTCCTTTTATTGAAATTCTCTGCAAAATAAGAAGTCGCATGAGGTTAGAGATAGGGAAGAAAGAAAGGTATCAGGACAAAATTCTCGAAGTATAAAGACATCTTACCCATACTCGCCATTAAGCCAAAATTTGCAAAGAAGCGGGTCGACTGAATCAAACAATTAAAGTCACGAGAGTCGGGGGATTTTTTGTACACCTCATTGAGAGTGTCCCAATCACACTCTGTAAACTCGAACCATTCGACTGATCCTGCAAAACAAACAACAAAAAGGTAAGTATCAGACCTCATCAGTTTGGGAAAACAAGAAAACAAGAAATACTCATGGGCTTCAGAGTACGAGGTCGGGACTTTGACGTAGGGAACAAGGTCACCCTCACACTCTTTCCATCTCCACCTAACCCAAAACCAGCTCTCTTTCCATCCCTTGATAGAAGTAGGCAGGCCCACAACAAAAAGAGAATGCGAACTCCAAGGTCACAATGAATACCACCCCTTTGAATCCTCCTTCCTTATAGACCTGGGTTGCTAAAATGTTTGAAAGACATGCAGAGGCATGTCTTCACATAGGGAGGCCGCCTTCCAAATGAAGTAGGAGCCCACCAGTTGGGTCCATGTATTGGGTACGAACTTGGTAGGGGCCAGCCTATAAAGCTGAAGAACTCCTTTGAAGAAGTGGTGGATCGGCAGGCGAATCCCAGCCTTCAATATGTATTCACTAGCGGCGACGCACCCTTGCCTAGGGCAACAGTCTTGCTCGTTAGAAGAAGGGGAAAGAAGCTCTATATTGTACAAAATCTTATATTTTTTCCTAAGGTTGGCCAGGTAGGTGGGTTCTACAGAAGAACGAATCTTGGCTGCCCCACAGGTTACCCTCATCTTTCCCATCCTCACCCCTAGATACCGAAGCACCTGCCTAGCTCCACGGCTCTGGCAAGGTCTACAGTGTTGGTTATCCGGAATCCCATTTCACTGGCTATCTCACTGATATTCACATGATCCCCAAAGGAGGTGGAAGAAGCCATTGATTTTTTGCAGAATAACTCAAAAAGTTTTCACAAATAAAAGGAAGATTGCAATACTTACGGCTTTATTAAAAAACTTGACAATAAAGGAAACACTAGAGATTGACGAGAAGCAAAACAGTGAAAAAATGAAGAATGCTCGGGAGAAATTTTTAAAGAAAAGATTTGGGGACTTGAAAACTTCGAAGAGCAAAGAAACAAGAATTTGCCAAAAGTGAAAATGACTCCCTCTATAATCCATGCCCTTTTATAAACAGACACGCTCAATCCTAACCGTCGGATTTTAATCCAGGTCATCTAACCATTCATTTGAAATTTAATTTTGAGCTGCTCGCCCCGTCTGGCGTTTTGTCTTCTATAACCCAGATTTGAACGACTGACCCACGCACCTTTTTGCGCTTCAAATTCGAAGAGGACGTTGGAGACAACCATTATTGCGCATTTAATGCAGCGACGGTTGCGTGTATTGGAAGTTGTACCGTCTCAACTGTCTCTTCTTGGAAATGTACAAAGAAATCAAATCATTGAGGTGCCATAATTAAGGACGCCTCATTTTTCTCAGTGTTATTAAAACGAAGTGCCTCATAATTACCAGCCAGGACGCTCCCCTTGAGGGTCCGATCCTATTCATTTCTACCGAATGGCTAACGACCTAAGAAATGTAGGTGTTAGATCGAACATTACAACTTCAGAATTAGGTCAAAAGAAGTGATTGTAACCACATCGGATAACACTTACCTAAGGTCTAGACCGTAACATAAATTATTACCAAGTCCATACATTACATAAATAATCATGCTTAGACTTGGGGGGACTATTATTACCCCTCACCTAAGAATGCTCAGAGAAGTTACACCACGTAGTCAGGAAGTCAAACAATAACCCAAAGGTCAAAGACCGATGAGGTCAAACAAACCGAAGTCCTTGTTCTACAAGCCGAAGTTCTCGCTGAACAAACTAAAGTTCTCACCGAAGTTCTCACTGAACAAACAAAAGTACTTGTTCACGCACTGCCTAAAAAATCAAAGAAAGGAGTCGAAGCTCTTCTCTAAAGACCACATCAAAAGATCTCCCGAGACTCTCAGACTCGTCCGAAGCTCTTCAAAGATGATGCTCTACTTTGACTAAAGCTCCTTTTGGACGAAGCTGTCGCTGTCTCACAATCTTTAAAGAATGACTGATGTGACATTTGTAATGATGAACGTGTCAAGTCTGTCAGTCTAAGTTATAGGACAGCTGATCCTTTTCAATGTATTAATTGTTTGAATAGATAGTGATGTGAAGCCTTAGTTAGGGAGATGAGGCCACGTGGTTCCAATCTAACGGTTACCACGTTGGCCAAGACAGTATAAATAGATTCTCTTTGTAATTGAAAGGGGGTTGGAGAATGGATAAGACAATTGACAATCATATATTCAAAATATTACACTTGAACTCTTGAAGAAAGGAGATTAATATTTCATCTATCCTTCCACATATTCTTGTTTGTTATTAGATAAATTAGTTTGATTTTTATTCGGTGATTGTTGTTAGCGCGATCACCATTGTTTCATCTGTCGGAGCTCGAATAGTTTTGTCTCTCGTCGTAAAGTACCTCTTGCGTCCATTTCCTTGTATGCTATTGCCATATTCCGGTAGGAACGCGTCGGAACCGTACTTGATTTGACTTGAGTGAGCCCGACATCTGTTAGCTTATTTTTAAGGGTCAACAAATTTAAATTACATTTAGAAAATAATTAAGATAGTAATTAGAGACATTTCAATTTCTTTCCTACCCCATCTTTCAAATATTTCAGCGTCGACTAGAAGGATCGCTCAACCCATCACTATATACCATGAATAATTCAATCTCGACTAAGCTACTCGTATTGACTAGAGGTGTCAACCCGCTCGACTCGTACTGTAGCGAGCCACGAGCCGCTCGAGCTCGTAGAGCAGCTCGTGTACGAGCCCAGGAGCGAGCGATAAGACGAGCCCACAAGCCGCTCGACTCGTAGGCAATTATAAAAAAAAAAAATATATGGGAAGGATTGCGAAGATGCTAATTATCGCATTCAAAATAAATATGCCGAAATTGCATGTAACCAAGTAAGTGATATTTAATTTCACTGTATTCGTCACAAAATTTTATTTTCATACCTTTATAAATTATTTTAAAAAAATTGTACACGTAAC
>CAIGRK010100400.1:0-17094 GCA_903798315.1 Fraxinus greggii
TTTCCAAATATTACAACTGTAGTAATTCAACATAGAAAGTTGGATTGTATGCTTGACCATCTAGAAACTAATTAAAAATGATTTGTTGCTTTAATTAGCATTATTCCGCACGTAAGGTCAAACTAGTTAATTATACAAACGCGTTTTTCAAACTCTTTAATAAAGTGTGCTTTTTGCTTATAGTGAACTATATGAATATTGCACTAACACGGAAGCAAAATTAAGGGCTATGTCGTGGGGATTAAAATTGTGTGCCTTCAAGAGTTTAAAATATATTTTGACTATACTATCAAATTATCGAAGGCATCGATAAAGGATAACGTTCAATACAATATGAAATCAAGAAGATAAAACAATGTGTTATGAGAAATGTGGGGCATCTTGCGAGAGGCCACACAACTTTACAACTAGAGGATTTGCGCAGGGCACGAGAGTGGATGGCAGTCTTGACACGATGGAGTACCCTTATGATGATCATGCTAAATGTTTGCAGAATGTTTATATCGTAAGGGTAGCAATACCTCTATGTTTCACTTTTTCAAAATTCTCTCTTGCTTGTTAGTAATTTTGACGACAAATTGATATGTCCTTATACAATAAGGTAGGGAATAATGCCAAACTCCCTAATTAGGTAAGCCTAAAAATTTTATCTTTGTAGAATTTAACCAAAAGAAAAGATGACCAATCAAACTAAATACTACAAACGAAGGAGAAACACTTGGATACAAACAAAGGGTCACAAACGTTAAGCCGCCCAACTTTGAGAGAAGTTTGATTTTAGTCACTTAACTTTTTTTTGTTTTGGTTAGTTTGGTCACCAATAACTATTCGTTCACAAAGTTTAACCTATCTTACGTGGCAAAATGGACTTTCTTAAACGAACTTCTCTTGAAATTTGTTTGATACACTGGACAAAGGTCAAACTCCCATTTTTAATACCATTGGCTATTGAAACGCGATGCTAAGCATAATCGCAAAAGCTTTCGTATTTTTATGAATTGATAGATGCAACTACGGCAGTATTGAACGACTTACGAGCTTCATCAATATCTGTACTATCACTCATGAAAGTCTATCGTGTAAAAGAAAATATCAAATTTATTCACTAAATTGTTAAGTACCAAAATAAAAGAAAATTAAAACTTCAGCATTGAGTTTGGAACAAAAAATAAAAATTGTGGCTAAAATGAGACTACTCTCAAACTTGAGTGACCTCGCCCCTAACATTGGATCTCCCCGAAGAACTCCACTGAACACAAACAGCCTGTGAACTTTCCAATTGTTCCCTTTCAACTGCAAAACCCTAGCACCACTTGAAAACTGGGAAAATATGAACCCTTGTCTCTGGCCAAATTAGCGCTTTATTATCAATTCCCGGGATTGTATACGTTTTGAAGTATTTGTATACAAAAATCCTACCAAAGTAACCACCACTGAATTTCTAGATCAAAGTTTTAATGAGAAACTCTATTCCCCATTCATACAACACCCACAACGAAATTGAATTTGAAGACAATGCTTTTGATGAAGATGAAGAGAACCCATATCAAAATGTTGCTGAAAATGGGCAATTGTATAATTATGAGGAATCCAAGAGGCATCCCAAGAAAAGAAAGTTGGAGTCTTTCGTCTCGAACTATGACTTTGTCCCTCAAAGGGGAATGTGGAGCGAGGAGGAGATCTTTGTGTTATTGGAGGTTTGGGGGGAAAGGTATATGGAGTTAGGGAGGATAAGTTTGAGGACGGAGGATTGGGTTGAGGTTGCTGAGAAGGTGTTGGAGATGAGTGGAGTTGAGAGGACAGAGATGGAGTGTAGGAGCCAGTTGGATGTGCTGAAGAACAAGTACAAGAAAGAGAGGGTCAAAGTGGAAAGTGGGCATGCGAGCAAGTGGGCGTTTTTCAAGAAAATGGATGTTTTGTTGAATATGAGGACTAGAGGTCATTGTGGGTTGGGTTGTGGAATCGATTCAGGGGAGTATGTGTTTATGAATCCACGGGTGTACTTGGATAGGTCTAATTTGTTGGATGAAATGAGGGACAGTCCAGGGCAGTCAGACGAGGAGGATGGGGAGGAGGAAGGGTTGGGAGACGAGGGGGAAGGTGCAGAGTCGGCTAAGTTGTTGGCTGAATCGATTCAGAGGTTTGGAGAGATATATGAGAAGATTGAGGACAGTAAGAGGAAGCAAATGATGGAATTGGAGAATATGAGGCGAGATTTTCAGAGGGAGTTGGAGTTACAGAAGAAGCAGATTGTTGAGCATGCGCAGGCCGAAATTGCTAAAGTAAGAGATATGGATGACGACGACGGAGATGATGATGAGGACGATGACAACCATAATACTAATGTTTCTGCGGACAATCTAAGGGGTTGATGCAGGTAACTTTAACTCTTGCATAGTACTCGAGTCCTTTTTAAGACAAGGAAAGCGTGCTTCCTTGGAGCGGAGATGGAAATGTTTCATGGTACATTTGGGTGCTTCGATTGGTTGCTTTTGTTTTCTAATATCTCATCTTAGTAATATATTATGACCAATGACAATTTATCAACCATAGTTCTTGCTTTTGTTGTTACTTGTGCTTAAGAGGTGTTATTGTCTTATATTGTTCTAATTGATTCGTGTGTTAAGTTAACATACTATATTATATCTGTATGTCTCACAATGCTGATTTTGATTATTATTTGGTTCTGGCATCGTCCCAATGCTAGAGAAACACACTACTTGAGTTATGACATAAGTTTTAGCGAAGAAACTACTTCGGTAAAATTATCTTTCGTCCTATATAACCTAGTTCTAATAATGGTACATAAACAATATGCATAGACCTGTTTCATGGAATGTAAATAAAGAAGTGAAAAATTGGTATGTATAGTCCAGGTTCTGTTCCAGAGCACTAGATTTGGCATTCCAATCGTTTGATTCTAAATCTTTCCTCTCCTTATCTCTCACGAGACAAACCATTACGAAACTACCCTCTTTGCATGAAGATTGGTAATATTTCATTTTATTAGTAATTGAAAAATCTCGTAATCTGGAAATGAAGTCTGTCAAATTCTTGAAAATGGCCTAATCATACGCAGTCTGCCAATATTGTCAAAGGCAAAAGGGAGTTCTAGACATAGTTCAGACATTGCTATAATATTCTAACTATAATATTAGTCAATAAAGCTGTATGCATTTCTTCTAGCAATATGAACGCAGGAGATGCAGAAAAACATCATTGGGATAAAAAAACACTTTGGAAGAATTTTATGTAATCAGCAGAAGCCATGCAAAAGCTGACATAAATCTCTATTTATAGTTAGCTTACGAAACATGATCCGGAACATACTTGGTATTGCATGGATGCACATGCTCGTCCATGAAATTCAGTCTCTGCCATACATGCACTTAGTATTGCATGGAAGCACAAGCACATCCCTGAAATTTAGTAACTGCCTTATATTGTGAGAACTTCAACTTCTTTCTTTTGGCTATGCTTCAAAATTTTTCAACGTGAGAACTGATTTGATAAATTTTTTTACAGAAAATACATATCGTAAAGGGTTGAAAAAGTGAATCGAAATTTTAGATGCAAGTACATGTTAATCTTTGCCATTTGGGCTCTCTATGAATCAAAAGTTAGAGTTGTGGTGTAAGTTGATGAATCAAAATGTTCATCCTTTGCAATTCAAGCTTTTAATTTTCTTTCATTGTTTACAAATTTAAGTGATCGCGTACCAATTGAATTTGATATATTCGTAGCTTATGTTGTAACGTACATTTTTTGTTATCTCGAGTGATTATCTTTTATAATATGACTTTTCATTTTTATTCAAATAGAATGAGTTTAATATATGGATTGCGATTTCTTGATACTAACATAGTTGTGCATATAATTAGTATTTTTTTCATGTCAGTTCGTTTTAAGAGTAAAAAAATTTAAGTATTGCCCATAATTAAATTATAGGCTCAAACACGCCTTACTTATGAATCAAACAAGATTTATTAAGAAAAAATCATTTGTCCCCAAATTGTAATTTACTTCTTGATGTTTTAATTTTTTCCTCTTTTCTTGATATTTAGTTTTCACTATCTTGAGTCGTATATCTAAATTTATTAACTTCTTGAAGATTTTTTAACTGAATTTTCTCATTGCACAAATATTGTCGAATAGTGGCGTATTAAGTATATGTATCGAAATGTTGTATATGAAAATATTTATTAAATATATAAAAAATATTATGGGTAGAATCGGAACCGACGATTCGAGTTTGAGTTTGGATCAAGTAATTACAAGTAAACGAATTGTTCCATTTATAAAATACTTAAAATACAATGAGTGATTCCGAGTATTAAAATATCTGGACCGACATTCACGCCTAATTGTTGAAGTAATAATTGGTGTATTTGGCTGCTAACACAAGGGCGGAAGGTGCATATTTTTGGTCACATGTATGGGATACGACTGGATAATATAATAAATAAAATTTTAATTTCTTATTCTTCTTAAATGCTGTCCGTCGAAATCACCCAATCAAACATGCCAAAAGAGTCCATTACAACTAGCTTTTTTATGGATGGTTTTATCTAATTGGGCAGTTTTTCCTGTCATAGTTTCCGGAATATTGGGAAGATGACAATGTAATACCTGAAATTGTCGTGGAGTAGTTCGTCTTCTGCAAAGCTCGAGCTCGACTACAACAGCACAGAATGTAATTGAGAATAACCGATGTTCACTTTATTGCTAGCAATGTAATTTTTTTCTTTTTCCTCCTTTATAAATTATCGGCTGCATTCCATTCATTTAGAATTTCGGGTGGTTTACAAATCAACGTAACACGAAATTCCTTTGAATAATGTTATTCGGCAGTGCAGCTGCTGCAATTACTGTTGGTTCTTTTTATGTCCTCAAGATAGCATGCTTAGCTAAGCTTATCTTTTAAGTAGAACTGTAAACGTCTAGACGTGTTTGGATATGTTACTTTTTGTAAAAAGAAATAGCTTATTTGAAAGCATCTTTTAGCCCCTGTTTCAAACTCATTTATTTCCCATTCTATTTCTCTTTTTTCATTTCAATCACACATTCTATCGATAAAATAATATTACACGTAAACCCAAAAATTATTCTTATTTTTTAACCACACATTCTTCTCATCAATCACTATTCCAAAAATTAAACTTCTCCAAAAAAGGTGTCAAACACACTTTTAATATATTGTCAAAATAAGTAACACATTTTCAATGCTGGTCTATAAGGAAAATTACTTGCTTATTTATATGTGAAATTAAGCTTAGCCAAACATGCTCAAGTAAATCTTGAAACAAAAATGTTTTTTTAATGGTTAATGCCATAAACAAGATTTACTTAAAAAGGTAACTTCCACTTCATTTAAGAATAGCCAAATATGTCCTCGAGATAATATTTACTTGTATTTCATTCAAGAGTAAATCGAAAATATTATGGCTACCATTGATCTAAAAAACTTAAATCTACCATCAGATTACTTGTTTTCGTTTATACAAGATAGAACCCACCGTTCATGGACAAAACTGGGTTTTCATTCATCATAAGAAACAGAACAAGACCCTTTTCAATTAAATGACTTATAAGAGGTTTTCAGCTCATGCCACATGCAAAATAATGTATCAAAAGCATCGTTATCAAAATTAGTCTCACCTGACTTTGCAATTGTTAGAAGGGCCTTCAACCACTCTTCATGCAGTGTTGAGAACTTTACCCTTTGCTCACTTGACTCGAAACTTTCTCTTACCTTATTTTTCATAACATGACCAGCCTTTGAAGCTGCTTCGACTACCAGTCGAGGAATCCCGGCCATAAGAGCTACTTGCATCCCGTAGCTTTCTGAGCATGCTCCAGAGGCTAGTCGATATAGGAAAACTAGCTCCTGCTCGACTCCAGAAGACATTTCAGATTTTGGTATCAAAGAAGTGGCCATATGTTGCATTGCAACCCGAGGATGAGTACCAAACTCCTTAGTGAGAAGGTGATAGTGTGTAGCAAACAGTAATCGGCAATTCACCCTCTCAATTAGATGCCGCAGTACCTGGACAAAATGCACTAAATTCAGTGTCTCCAATAAATAGTACAGATTATTTACAGCATCAAATTCTCCATAGTCATTCACAATGCCCCCCATGAATTGCCATTGCTTTTAAACTGATATACGTGAATATTTCCAATAGTATTATTACCAATTAATATCTTTCCAAGGAAAAAAATTGACATTGTCTAGAAATCTAGCCCCACCTTGAAAAAAACATATTTACCATTCGCATTAAGAACGAAGAAAACAAAATGTAAGCAAACAGATAAATCAAGAAACGAAATCTCACAGCATATGCAATAGCATATCCATCGAACGTGCTGGTTCCTCGGCCCAATTCATCGAGAAGAACAAGGGAATTGTGCGTAGCATTTTGCAAGACCGATGCTGTCTCTGTGCACTCAATCAGAAATGTGCCTACAGAAAACAGATGTTTTAAACATACAAGTCGCAAAAATGGGAAGCAAACTTCACTCTATGTATTGTGTCATTCTGGTGTAGTAAATTAGTGAAATTTAAACTTGAAGTGAAGACAATAATGATGAAGAAAACAATAGTGGTAAAAACAACGTGCAGTAAGCTTATAGCCTATAGTGTGTTGTTAGACAGAAAGCTAAAGAATGAATCTGCACCGAACATATTATGAAAATCCAATATAACACAAATGAAACCAATTCTCAATAAAATGAAGGAATCATGCTCTTCAAAATAAATAATAAATGTGAAGAAATCATCTTTTTATTCTTAACAAAATCAGAGATATGTATACTCATTGTGTCTCACTTTACCACAAATCTATCTTCACAATCTCATTTTAATAGAATAATACTACATGAGTAGATGGAAGCAAGGTGTACACACTTTTCTGTCTGTCTAGTTGGCCAAATGCCTATCCTTGCATGTAAATATTGCATGTGAATAATTCTCGACGGTTCTTGATTCTAGCAGTGCTGAACATGCAAATAATCAACAGCCACCAGGATTACAACAAGATGCACAAATCTGACATTTCTCAGCCATGATGATTTCACTCACTTTTATCCAGCTATATTCTTCCGAATATGATGTCACAAGAACAAAATGGGAATCATGCACTCCTTGTACACCTTCTTCAAGTCTCTTAGGTTTACCTCATTTCTTTATTTCAAGGTTTAGACTTTGTTGTAAAGAAATATGTTGATGAAACTCAAATATACTTGGGATTTTTTGGAACTTTCCCATGTTAAACTCACATAAATCTAATATGATGAAAAAACTTACTCTCGCCTGTCATGATTCGATCAGTGGCACCAAGCCGAGTAAATATGGTGTCTACGAGTGAAAGAACACAAACTTCACAAGGCACATAACATCCTAGCTGCAGCACATAAGGTCCATACAACCAGGACAAGTTAAATTCAGAACCCAGGGAAACAATAAAATGTGAGAATACAACAGCTTGACAATATAATGAAGAGAACCTGAGCCATTATAACAGCAAGACAAGTGGCACGTAAAAGGGTCGACTTTCCACCCATATTTGGCCCAGTCAAAAGCAATGTGCAAGGAACGTAATCATTTCTGTAACCTCCAAGATGGATATCATTGGACACAGGTAATCCCCCATACTGACCAAGGGTGTAAGGATGCCAAAGCCCTTTCATTTTAAGTATAGGGCCTGTGGTTTCTTCACACAAATTTGTGGATTTAGAATGAGGCAAAATCATAGGTTTACACATAGCTCCACATGAAGAAATTGCGGTGACTGCAAAAGATCTTAGTACATCAATACAGTTTAGGGCATGTATGACTTGAGACCATTGGGTGGCCTTCTCCATAAATATATCCATCAGAATTACTAATGTTTCTGACTCTGAGTCTGTGACATCATGGTTCTGTCCACAACAAGAATAAGAAATCAATTGCAATAATCCATATTATTCTGCAGCACTTGAGGGCTAAATATATAAACAAGATCTTCCACGGTTAATTATTCGAGAAAATTGAATTAATGGAATCAAAACTATTATCCCTACGGGTCCGTTTGATTGTAAAAATGAAATTTGGATGAAAAGAAAATGAATTCCAGAGAATTGAATTGCCAGAACTCGTTTTACTGGGAATTGTCAATTATTGTGTTTGATTGGTATAATTTTTCACCTAGAAAAGTTTGAAATTTTGGATCGTTTGGTGTTCGTTTGGTTTTGTTTTCCATGAAAATTGTCCATTAAAGAGATAAAATTTGTTACAATTGGGGATAGAATTTATTTCCATTGTCAAAAAAAATTAAAAAAAAATTGCCTAGAAAAGCGTTTCCCACCAAACCCATTGGAAAAGCTTTTCCTCAAAAACCAAGAAAATGTAGNTTTTCATGGGAATTGTCAATTAATTGTGTTTGATTAGTATAATTTTTCACGTGGAAAATATTGAAATTTTGAATCTTTTGGTGTTCGTTTGACTTTGTTTTATATGAAAATTGTCCATTAAAGAGATAAAATTTGTTACAATTGGGGATAGAATTTATTTCCATTGTCAAAAAAAATTAAAAAAAAATTGCCTAGAAAAGCGTTTCCCACCAAACCCATTGGAAAAGCTTTTCCTCAAAAACCAAGAAAATGTAGAAAATCAAGAAAATGTGGAAAACCAATTCCGTGGAAAATTTAACCAATCAAACATGCAATGGAAATTGATTTCAATTTCCATCTTCCAAGAAAAATAAAGAGCTATCAAACAGGCCCTAAGATCTATTGGGATGATATAAAAATATTTCTTTTCTAGGAGGGAAAACAAGAAAGAACTCGTATTGTTTTATGTATAAGAATCACTCAAGGATTATTCTGAAATTCTGTTCACAATAACCTCTGGTTGAAACAGCATTTTTTGGACAGACCATACAACTATATGCATCATTAAAGTTAGTTAGAAATACACTTTCCATGATGTGAGGCCATGATATGAAAAGTGAATATGATTGTATCATAGAGTAATACACACTTTAACCAACCAAGAAAGATCTCTGAATTACATATTACTAAATACTTTCGGTCTTCAGTTATAAGCCATTAACCTCTGAAATTCTTGAACCAAAAAATTAAAAATAAATCAAACCTGATAATCAGGGAAGTCACTATCTATAGCTGCCTCAAATTGGGTAAGGAATTTATCGAGCCCATCACTTCCACTTAGAATAGGAAGGCATACAACTTTTGACAATGAAGAGGCCATAATTCCTTCCTTTTGTAAAAGCATCAACAGTTCCATCCCAATTCGTAGGCCTTTAACTAGCAATCCAAACACTTTTACCTGTAGCCACAAAGAATAGATTCAATAATATTTCAAGCTGTGCAGCAGTTAAATAAAGATCAGAAGAGGCTAATACTTTTTCAACCAACAGCAAAGAGAGCAGCTAGTGATGATCAACAACAGTAAATACTATTGTGCATATACTATGAAATAAATTATAGAAGTACTCACTCGCTGTTTCAATACTTTGCTGCCTATCAAGGGCAAAGATAGTAAAGCAGAAGACTGCATGCTGGACTTTGCACGCCCAAGTAACCTTTCCAAATCTGGAAGCTTGCGAAGAGATTGAGCAAGAAGTGACATAATTTCTGAACGTGACATCAGCTCCTCAACTACCTCAAGTCTACTGTTTATTTTTTCAACATCATTGAGAGGATGACATATCCAGTTCCTTAAGAGCCGCTTTCCAGATGATGTCATGCAATTATCAAGATATTTGTACAAAGTGCCTACATCCGCACAAATTTCACTTTCATTATAGGAAAACATAAAGCACAACAGGAAACGCAGGAAAAAAGATAAGATAAAAACTGACAAAAAGAGATATAGTTACATGCCTGATGGGCCACCATCAGCATTATTATTGAAAATCTCAAGATTGACAAGCGTCTGGCCGTCCATTCTAAGGCAACCCCTGTAGACTTCATATGGTATAATATCACCATTACGGAGGGCATCATCTAACTGCTCGAGACCAAGGTATGTATAGCCACGAGGTATGAGCATGATAGAGATTAATATTAGAAATCTTGATAAATGTTGCAAATCGAAATGTGTGGTTTTACCTTAAATCGGGATAAATGATTTATAAGTCCACCAAGAGCGCATAATACAAGATCGCCATGCATAACTCCATCAAATACATGATCCCACCTAATGCAAGATCCTCTGAAGTATCCTTTTGACTGAATGAGATTTCGAACTTCCAAGACCTCACCAAAATCGTGACCAGGCTGAGCGGGACTCAATTCCGACAGGGTTGATCCTACAAGTAGAACAATCAAAAAATAATAAATAATAAAAATTGTTATCCTATGGTTAACAAGTTCCTATATCCTGACAATTCCTTGCCTTTTTCTTATAAATAAATAATTATGGTTCAACAACGAGGCAGAAGACCTGAATGATAGGATAGCAAAAGCATGACAGAAGTTGAAAAAAATTTAACATCAAGAGACTAAATTCTGCTATGTTTACTCAAAAATATGACTTCCTTGTTCCAACAAGGAGAATGACTGTGTGAACGAACTTACAGCTTTTCTAAGAAAAGGATAGAAACAAGTTTCCCCACAAACATCTCCTTTTCACGGACTGTATTAGAAGAAAAGCAAAGAGCAAAGGCTAATTATCTCCTACTCATAGAACGGCCAATCAGATTGAGTAGCTTGCTTGTAAGCATCTGATATAACCAGTGAAATGGGGACTTTCAAAGTGAGAAACATATTAATTCAACATTCATCTTTCAAACTGACAATTTTAAGCTTTATCATCTCAATGGTGAATATGAAATATCATCTAAAACATTTGCTTTCAATCAAACTAAGAATAATGTGGCTGTGAGAACACGCCAAACTCCTTTCCGTCATAAATCTAGTATATAGTAAAAAGAGAAACGGTAAACCAAATCTATAAGATTATATTGTCATTTGTTCACTAAACTAGAAAAAAAAAGGAATTCAAAACCAATGAAGAAATGGATTTCGAGAAGACAAAAAGGAAAAGGAAAATCATTACTTCTTATTTTTGTTCTCTACCCGCTCAAAAAACCCTCTCTCCCCCCTACTTATAACCCATGCCAGAGTGATGATACCAATTTTCATGCACTGCTTCCAATACCGAAGGATCCCGAGTTGCCAACAGCTAGAAAGCCTTTCGGATTTGGTACTCCAAACGCAGAAAATAATATTCCACAGATCTGAAGTTTCATTAGTCCTTACAATGTAAAAGGAAGTGATTCACATCTTTGCCATGATTATTATGCATAAAGCATCAGCATAAAGCATCAGCTAATACAAATTATATTACAAGGATAACGTTTCAAGGCAAGAAAAATGAGAGCAACCTGGAAATTTGACAAAACATAAAAACTTTATAAAACAAAAATTAAGCAATAGAAAAATCTCATATTTTCAAAAATTAAATGGAATCCAATATCCTCACCGGCTACTGTGTACTTTTTAATTGCTTTCTGACTTTCTTTGGACAGCCCTGTAGTAAGAATTAAGAAGGCAATGATAAGCAAAAGCTTCAGATTGATTTTCTGACAACAATAAAAATATTTAACAAGCAAAACTATTACCTCTTGTTTCATATATAATTTCCCTCGGTGACACCTAATAACAGAACCAAAGAGAGTATAAGATGCACTATATAATAACAAATCCTATGTCAATGAGTGACTCGAACAAAAATTTTAGAATAAAAAAGCATACTTGCATTAACAAAGCTCCCAGAGCTGAACAGGATGCATCATCGCTGATGGAACCAACAAAAAATTTTAAAGCAGCACAATCCACGAATGAAAAACCAAATACTGTTGATCCATTCTCCAGCAAATGGCCCTCCTATGTGCCGAAATGATAGAAACATAGCTCAATTAGTTTCCTGGTTTTCCGCAGTAATGTGAATGTAAATGTTTCTTACATGCAGAAATAACACGAGATTCAATGCTACTGAATTTCATAAAGAATTAGAAAATCATAGAAAAGTCAATCAGCAAGAACATTATATTAACCTCCTTTATGGCTAGAAGATGAACTGCATCTGGCCCAATATTATTCTCAGTAGTTGATGGTGTTAGTACGTGAACCAACTTCCTTTGAATGACCTGAGAAATCCAATGTTGCTTATCATTTTATAGGATGGCTATTTCTCATAGTGTTCTTAATACATGGTACACTGAAATTAAGAGAAATTCAGAGGGCAAAGATCACATTGAATGTAGATAGCATAACGTGTACCCCACCCTCGCCCAACCCTCTTTTTCTTTCTTATTGGGGTTCAAAGACTACTCAAAATGGAAAACGCACAACTTTTGGCTTTCTCAGTTACTATGACTATGATTGCTCTTTTGCCGTATTCCGAGTAGCTGATAAGAACAGGTCCTAATACAACATCTATCACTTAGTTTGTGGAACGTAAATATAAAAGGAGGGATCGCCCCTTACATGACACCACACCAGAAAATCGTGCAATGGTTGACAGAATAGGTACAATTCAGAAGTTCATCAAACTTACAGAAGTAGCACCTCTGGATTTTGCCTGTTGAGATGTTTCTAGTTGTTCCATCCGCCCAACCTTGTACCTTACAGTAAAAATATGAAAAGGTACCAAAGCTACATCACACATAATAGAAAATTAAACGACTCCAGAAAATGTAATCAACGAATTATTGTACAAATTAGCCTAAGAAAAGAATAATGATGATCAAATAAAAACTTATCTTGTTTATGAAAATAAATAAAGGGAAATTTTTCTAGCCAATAATGTTTTATGGCACAAAATGAAATTTGTCTCGTGTCAAATTTTATCTAATACATCCATTCAATCATGCAAAATGACCGTAGTGCCCTTTACTAAATTGTCCTCTAGTCATTCTAAGCAAAATGACGAGGTAGACTAGAGTGTCTAGACATATTAGAAACTCTAGTCAACTCTGCCTAGTTTGACGAAAATGCTAGATGGCTCAAGATTAGAGCAAAGAGGAAGAGAGAGTGTCTAAATGGACCCGCATTCTCGTCAAGTTTGCCTAGTTAGACAGAATGCCTAGTCCCTATATGGTTCCAAGTTCATGGAAAAAAGAGTGGGGAGAATTTGGTAACAAATTTTTAAGAGAGAAGGGTATAACCATAAAAAATTTCGAAAACATGGACATTATTTAGCCTCCGTTTGTTTCTCATTTTTCATCCAAAAAAATGAGAAATATGACCGTTATCTATCACATCAAGCCATCAATTTTGAATTTCTTTCTCTTTTGTGGGGCCCAATAACGGCTCTATTTTTCATTCTCATTCTACAATAATGAGAATCAAACGGAGGCTAACCAAAAGTAGTGGACATAATTATTTTCTCACTCTACTGGTGTCCAGTGGAGGAAATTTCTTCATAAATCAACAAGTGAATTATGTCTAATTGATAAACCATGTAACCAAAAATAAACAAATGACCTTGTTTATCAAGAAAGAGGAATTGCAAGAAAATTAACAAGTAACGTATTTCAAACCACATTCTCTTCATTAAGTGAGTTGATTGGGGGTTTCATTTTAAACAATTAAATTGGACTAAAAACAATTCTCATACCCACGAGCTATCAACTTCTGAACAGCTTCATCAATCCCACTCTCAGATATGCCGACCTGGGCAGATATTAAAAAAGTATAAGAGATCACTTGCAGAAACAAGTGTACCTGTAACTGAATTTAAGGTTACCTGTCGACATTTTCCCACACCACTTAGTGTCATTTTCCAATCAAGTTCCTTGTGACCAATTTCAGCATCTAATTCATAGAGCTCATAAAATTTTCCCTGCATGAAAGTGAAAATCATAATGTGAAGAAGTAATATAACATGTAGATAAACAGAGAACGAAAAACATCTTCTTATTGATAGATAACTGAACATGCCATATAACATCGATAGATAACATCAAATCAACTACTTAAAAAGAACAAACGCTTAATGCATAAGAAAGACAATCGTGACAAAACTGGGCTCCATGTCAGTTAAATTACTTTTGTATCTTTATTCTAAAAAAATGATCTTCCCCACTGCATCCAAATTTCAAGCATAAATTTTGTTATGAAAATATAATATGTCAACATAAGGCTAAAAAGAAATAAAATGGCGCATGACCTGTCACAGTTATCAATTCATATATTTGTCATCAATGAACTTGAACCTTAACATGTATGCCAACATTAAAAAACTAGGGCTGACATGTTCCTTTTATTAGTCTCTGCTTAACTATCCTAAATCATTGAAAGATCAAGTGCAGAATTCAGTTATAATCTCCATCCTCACTATTATAGAATGTTAAACCAGAGGCCTCAATAAACTGACCACTTTAAAGAAGAGGACCACATCCATATACTGACGTTTGACATCCCAATACTGCTTCTGAGATGCTGACATGTTTTTCAAATCGTCAGGAGGAATGTAAAGCGTCTTCTTGTCATAAAGAGGATTGTCTGGCTTTCTTTTGTTGGCATCTCTGATTTGAGAAGGATGAAGCCATTCAAACTTGCTATTTATTTCAGAGACATGTTCGTTAACTTTATTTGCCTTATTGGACAGCTGACAAAATTTTGTTCTTTTAGTAGCATCCGGTAATAAACAGTCACTTATGTCCTTGAAATTACAAGTGTCCTCCTGTACTCTCTTTAAACGAGGGACAAGAGGTGCCATGCCCGGTGTGACTGGCCCAGAAACATCATCTATATTTATTAGGAAGGGGCAATCTTTGTCCCCTTCATTATATATGGTTTCATTGGCATTGTGAACATTTTTGTTGCTGAGATGATCAGGAAATAAACGTGCATTGACCAGTTCTTCAGGTACAGCATGTTTTATTGGAAGGGAGAAGGCGCCAGAAGAAGTATCATTCACATGGAACCTGCAAAGGGAAGCGGGAAATGAAAACGCTTCATTACAAGCATGTCCATGCTGGAATTATATGCATTTTGTCTAGCTAGAAAATTACTATAAATTTAAAGCAAACAATGAATATTTGTTAGAAGGAAGCTTCAACCAGAATTAGTCAAATATTTCCACTCATGGAAACTACTAGGAAAAATGCAGTCGTAGAAGTTAATCTTTGCTAAATGAATCCAATAAATTAACCATATACTATAAATTTCATTTTATGCAGAGCTAAACGCTAGCATATTTATCTGAGCACTAAAAATGTTTAATATAACTATATTTTACCAATTGCCTGTAAAATGTAAATCATCACCAGCTAAGCAAAAATTAAATCTCAAATGATTTGATGAAAATTATGCAATAAGGTTAGTACTTTTCCTCACATCAAATTATGCAAAAAGGTTAATACTTTTCCTCACATCAAATTATGCAACAAGGTTAGTAATTTTCTTCAGTCTGTAGTTCATTAGACAGTTTCACTGCGGTAGTTCAATGTTGACCCATAGTACGAAGTAAGACCACTAAAATTATCATATAACAAACAATAAAATTCTTGACCTCTATATTAAATACTAGATTAAAGTAATCTATAGGACGCCAGAAGCATAAAGTTACAAAAACCATGTTTTTTTGCTCGTAGCTTGCACTTCCCTGGAAACATCAATTGTCATATAAAATCTGCATTGCATAACTTCGGTTTATTGGTCCTATCACAATATATCATTCCAAAAAAATCACCACAAGTTTTATTTCAAAATAAAAAAGCCTACTTATAATTCCAAATAATTAGCATAAGCAACTATGCTTTTTGCTCGTAGCTTGCACTGCTCTAGAAACATCATTTGCCAAATCGGGTTCTATTAAAGTATTCCATTCCTAAAAGATCAGAATATTTTTTTCTCAAAAACGTGCCTATATATTTTCATAATTTCTTCTCAAAAATCTTAAAAAATAATAAAATAGAGACTACCTGTCAGCGGAAGGTTTTTCTCTGGTATCGGGTTTCATGAACTTGTGCTTAATGCTTGAGAAGAGAGAAGACCCGGTAGGGGTGGTGCTTTCACATTCATTAACGGCGAAAATCTGACGTGGCAACTTCTCCGGTGGAGTCTCTGTTCCTCTTATTTCTTCATCCGAGACATCTCTAGCTTTATTTAGTACGACGGCGTTTTGATCAGGCTTTTTTCCCTGAAAAGAGTAGGGCGGCCGACCTTCCGGTTCGACTCCGCCGGAATTTTTGCCCTCCGGCGCGGGTCTCTTTAGAAATGAGAGAATGGATTTCTGTCTCTGCATTTTTCGCGTGAAGTTAGAGTGAGAGAGTGGGAAGGGTTTCAATTTGTTAAAGGGATGAAAATAGAATTGGCGCCAAAAAATCGAGTAAACAAAAGTCGATTATGCCTCTGTTTGGTAGCCATTTTTGTGGGAAGAAAGCATTTTTTTGGTTGATGTGATTGAGAATATATAGTTGAAAAAGAAGGAAAAATTATTGATGTGATGGAAAATATTATTTTATTGAAAAATGTGTAGTTAAAAATGAATAGAAAAATGAGAATAAAAAATATAATGTAGATCAAACAAAGGCTAATTTTTAGACTTCTCTGCAATGGTCATCACGATAATGTGTAATTTCATTTACTTTCACGTCGTTCGATATAATTCTAGACATGTTCATTAAAGGAACTTTCGTAAATATTATCTATTTTAATTAATAGAATAATTTTTTCAATCTACATTAGCACTCGAGTTACTCTTATATCAAGCATGAAAAGGAATATCGTCTATATACATAAATAATCAAGCGCTATATATATATATATATATATATATATATATATAGACTAAAAGCATATTTTTATTTACACCAGAACCATTAAAATGTCATTTTACTTTTTTTTCCTTTTTCCTCGCAATGGTGGACGGTGCAAATAATTTTTTTCCTAACCAACGGATTTTCGTTTCCCTCGCGATACTTATTTTCCTTTTTCTAGTGACGGTTATGGTGTATTGTTTACTTTATATATTAATCTTGTGATGAATACAAATCGCAAAGATGAAAAGTAATTATAGGCATGTTTGTCATTCTTTACAAAATTAAATTATTCGCTACAATATTATTTCTCCACCAC
>CAIGRK010100403.1:0-20664 GCA_903798315.1 Fraxinus greggii
AATATAAGTCGAAAACTCTTTTTGTCTTATGAACACACATTGGTCAATAATTTCGTTATCAACTCTACCGAATAAAATTGTAGATCATAATCTCTTACTATTTAAGAGTGACGATTCTCTATTGATCATTCGCAACTTTCATATAATTCTTGACGTACTCGAACTATGTCGTATTAATGACTCTTGACAGAGCAACATCCAACATTATCAAAATCCTCATATAAGACACTAAGATGACCTCAAGTCAAATGACCAATTCCACTACTGAACATTGGAGATTAACCATTTATACTTAGATAATTATCCATGTGAAATCTCCCTTATGATTCTCCACTATTTTGTTCTATAACAAAACATTCACGTGCTCATTTAAGTGTCACCGCATTCTAACTTGTGAGATCAACTACTTAATTTACACGTTAGAAATGCCACATGTGATGATCTATTCGTAATAACGATATCCGTATCTCGTTATTACATACAAGCACGAATGATTTAAGATTCAGTCATATGCACTTTGTATCTCACAATCACAACTCATTGTGATTAACAAAACACCAAGTTTTGAATCTACGGATTTTATTATTTAATTTATTAAAATATTAATTTAATTAAATAATAGATNTTTGTTCTATAACAAAACATTCACGTGCTCATTTAAGTGTCACCGCATTCTAACTTGTGAGATCAACTACTTACTTTACACGTTAGAAATGCCACATGTGATGATCTATTCGTAATAACGATATCCGTATCTCGTTATTACATACAAGCACGAATGATTTAAGATTCAGTCATATGTAATTTGTATTTCACAATTACAACTCCTTATGATTAACAAATTACTAAAATTTGAAACTACAGACTCTTTTATTAATTTAACAGAATAGTAATTCAAATAAATAATAAATCTTGCCATAAATAAAATGCATTAATCATATTAAAAGTGTTTACATCTAAAATTGATTGGACCTAGAGCATAACACTTATATATAGTTCACATAATTTTCATCCACACTAATGTTTTTTTACATCAAGAACAAACTAAAAGAATTTGGCACAAAAGGGGCGGGGAATAGAGATAATGACGGAGATAGTCAACCAAAAATAAGATCGAAGCGAGCTGTGCTATCCTGTTAATTTTTCATAAGCAGCTATGGTTTAACAAGCAAACAAGATACTCAGTAGAGTCTTATCCAGGTTTGGATTGAACTGCGGCAAATTGGACAAAGCTGAAGGTCTTTTCCACAGTCGCAACATGTCTGAAGAAAGAAAAATCAGTAACTACTGATATCCTCCATAGTTTCATCGAAGTACAATTGGATGACGGGTATAAAACACTGTCGGTCACCAAACTTTCTTTGTTTCAAATTAGCCAATGAACTATCACTGTTCTTTTAGTCTTGGCACTTGGTCTACTAAATCAATGAAAATGACAATGTGATCATGATTGTGAAGGGGACGGGGCTACAAGATCCTTTGACATATATATGTTTTTCTTCTATTCATTACAAAAGCACAACTAGTCTAACAAGACGTGCTTTGTTCAATTGGACGATAAAAACAATGCACTAAAGGATTTTTCAAGCCATATCATATATTCCATTAGCCACAATAGGATTTCCATTAATTGAAGATGGAGCTAAATGAACTGCCTATACTGAAACTAAACTTTTAACCGTTTTTACTAATTTGGAACAAAAATAGTTCGGTGACCAATGTAAAATAGTGCTATAAGTTTGGCGAAACACTGATTTAACCCATTAACAACTGATTTCACAATACCTGATGACCACAACCAAATGCCATGTCCTTTGGGTCACTAAGGCAAACAGGACATATCTGTTCCACAGAGAACTATCAGCATATTTTTACCGACATTTACATTCAAAAACATAAAGCAATTTGTCCTAGTACTAGTAGTCTAGCAAGCACTCCCAAGGTGCATACTACATACAAAAAACAGAGGCATAATAGTTACATATGGAATTTACCTGGTTGTCATACGCTGAGCTCGGAGCAGAAGGAATTGCATCGACAGAACTGTTGGGGTCATAATATGAACTTGAACTCTGCTGAAAACTAGTTGCACAGTTGGGTTTTGAATTGGTGTCATATGCTGCACCGTATGCAGGTGGTGGAAGAGGAACCCTCTCGGGAGCATTTCGTTTTTGTCTGCCAAATCATGCATGCAATGGATAATGAATACCAGATTAAGAGCAAACATACAATAGCTTCATTTTTTTCATCTTTGATATTGTCGAGTACTACTATACTGTAACCCTAGCAAATAAGCCAATATGGATGAATCATGCATGGGCCGGACATGCAACACACAAACAAAGAGTATTAACTATTAAGTATAGATTACCCCAACAAATTGAGCTCCATCGTTGCTTTATATTGAGAAGGAATTTCCATCAATGCTGCAAGAGCAAATTCTGTCTCTTTTCCTGATTGGTGCACATTTTTGCGCATGATCTCCGTAAAATTCACAAACTGACAAGGAAAAAATGGTTTGTCAGTCAAGCGTAACAAATATATACTAGTAGCATATCCGCTCATTAGAGTTTACAATATATAACTAGCAATTAAAACTGACCTGGAAATTATCAAAGTCACGAGCTGGAATGTTATCATCAAATTCCTTCATCATGTCCCAGGGTCCATCTCCGACCCCAATCAAAATGATAGACAACGGAAACTTGCTGACAACATTTGATAAAAAAACATGTAAAGTTGGCAAACTGACCACAAAATTGACAGACTTATAAAAGAAGGATGCGGAAAATTTACCTGGCTTCAACAATGGCTTGAACAGTTCTCTGCTCCTGTGAACTTAGCTGACCGAGTTCAGTATCGATGCTTCTAGTAACCTATGGGAATATACTTTTTTTAGCATAACCAGTTCATGCATGGAATGTTGAGTACAAAATAATTTCTACCAAACTCACATAATGTATCTCTTAAGAGCTATGTCCTTTTTAACAATTCACTCCTGGTAAAAGCTATCTTAAAGAATTTTTTTCCCTTTCACTTGCTTAGAATGTTAAAAACCTTATATATGGACATTGGACAAAATGAAGTACCTGCCCATCTGCAATAATCAGTAAAACATGGTATTGTCCTCCACTCTGCTCGACAATACTCATTGCCATTTCAATAATAGGGGCAAACGATGTTGGCCCTGAAGAAAAAGTGATCAACGAGCTAAGTGCTATATTCCAATTACGTCAATGTCTAAAGCTGGGCAGTGAGCCTGCGACAGACGAGGTATCAAACCTGCAGGTTTTAGATGAGGAACAACCTCTCTGTAACGACTCAACACTTCCTCAAACCCGTTGCAAAATCTTTCATCAGGATAGAAGCTGAATATGTCTTGATCATGTGTTGACGCTGTCAAAATTCATAGGAAAAGAAAGACGCTTTAACTCGTACTAAATAAGAAAATTCTGGTTATAACTTGAACTATTAGAATAAGTCAATTCTGAAATTTCTGAAACAAAATCAAGTTATAATGTAATACCGTCTCCAAAACCAAAACAGGGAATCAAGTTATCCTCATCAAAAGCTAACAAGGTTTTTCCAATGATGGACATTGCTTGTTCATAAGGATTCAAATGACTTCCAATGTGATGTAAGCTCCTGCCATTGGATGACATCTTACCTAATAACAGATCGTTCAGAACCTCATAATACTTAACAAGATTTCTAAAAAAGAAAATACAAATCTCAACCTGTCCATTCATTGCTCTTAGTGAAATCAATACCAATAATTAGATTTGAAGACTCAAGTCCAGCACGTGCAAGAGCTTCAGTCACCTGAAGAAAATAAAGTGTCTTCAAACTTATGTGAAAGGTGAAACATAAAAAGAAGAGAAAATTCACATTAAGAAAATTTTTTAGGGAACTACGAAAGTAATACAGGAAATAAATCAAAACATCATATACATTACAATTCTGACAACACACACAATGCACTCAGAAGTTGAATGATTCAGCAATTTCTTTATTCTTCGGCATATACTAAGCCTTCAACTGCCATCTAAGTGAAACATATTGGTCTCACATTTGTGTATGCATTAAAATTGGTCACCTGCACACAATTTTTTGTCAGATATCCATCCCAATATTGCAGTTTATGTAGCTTTCTTATTCTTATGTTACTCTTAGTGGCCTGCAATGCAAGGGCATAAGTAGATAAGGCAAAAAAAGACGCGCAACATCTGTTTTGCAATATTCTTCTCAATTGTAAACATGTATACCAATCAAAACATGCTTCAGAACAACTCTCCTCTTAGAATCAATATTTGCGCCATGATCTCCTATATCTCTCTACAAGGCTAGCTGAAACTTGAAAATGCATCAAGAGAGAATTCATCTGGATATATTTCTTGAATCTAAACATTCCTCCCCCCTTCGTCTTTGCTTTTACCTTGAGTAGTAACGGTTTTATGTAAGCTTAGTTTTACTTTTCATCTCAAAGCTTGTTTGTTGTAGCTAAAGCTACTAGCAAACAGCCTGCAGAGTTGTGAAATACATGTTATGTGCTGAAAAATTACATGATGATGAGCATATGAGTGATATAGCAATCATGTAGGTATTAATCTCCTTTTGCTTATGTATTAATGATTGATTGAGAAAGAACTTACCTTCATTTGCTTAATCATCTCAGTAAATATTTTCAAAGTATTATTTGAAATAGAACTGCTAATTTAGCCCTATGCAGCACCAAAATGCAATTATAAGCTGTTTAGAATATTCCATTTCATGATACGAGATGAAGTTTTTGAAACATCAAAGTGAGGTGTGCATGCAGAAAATCTTCAGATTTCTAAGCATAATATTTGGTTTTACCACACATAATTACACGGTAAAAAGAGCGAGGGTTTCCTTTCATGCCATACATAAACACAGGTTTTTGCTAGATGAGATCACAGGAAATTGTTGATTCCATGGAGTATATACCTACCTCCTCTAATGAATTATAATTGTCCGCAATCCTTGAATACCTCCTGTCGAGCTTCTTTTGTGGTGCATGTGATTGGGATGGAACCCCATATATGGGAGGAGGAGTAGCATAGTACTGGTCTGGTGGTGGATATTCAGCTGAATATGGTTGCAGGACAGGGTAACTCTGAGAATATTGTGAAACTGGTGATTGAAAAAAATCATAATTCCATGACGATGAAGAAGTAGACCGAGTTGATGAAGATTGCCTCCAACTGCTCCCTTCCCTAGAAGTAGAACTTTTGGCCCCCATCAGATCAATAAAAATTACCTACAAAAATCTCAAAATTCTTAAAGTAGCCCAACCTCTATTTCGCTATATGAATCAAAAGAACCTGTACCAATCAATTATCCGGAAATCCAAAACAAAAGCCAAATTCAATTACAAACCAACAAGACAAAAATCTACAGATTCAACAAGCCCATCAAAATCCATCTCCTAGGAACCTGAAAAACCCCAAATCTTATAAATATTGGTGCTCCTCTAGATCAAGATGAAAAAAAACCCGACGAATGATAAAATATATGAAAATATGAATTCAAGTTGAGTCCTTGAATTTATAAAATGAATGCAATAATAGATCATAACTTCCCATATAATGCATGACAAGATACAATGGATTTTGAATTCCATAACTCAACTCCCTCCGTCCCTTTCACAAGGATTAAGAAATTTCATTTCACGTTATAGAAAAAGCAATTTTTGCGAAGAATTTTTTTTGTTTACCCTTATTTAGTTATCAACAACTAGTAGTAGTAATTAAAAATAATATGATAACTAGGCAAATTAAATACAATGAACCACTTAAACATTATTCCCTAATAAGCATGTAAATTAAAATCTATACGATTTCAAAATTAAGTGGGAAAAATTGGTTATAACTAGATAAATTAAATATGGATATATTAGTAAACGAACAAAACAAATACTTGCTCAATAAAGAAACATGACTATATAAATGAGACAAGAAAATAAAGTCAACCTATATAAATAGGAGTAATAGACAAGGCAGCTAAGAGAGAGAAGATGACAAGGTACCTCAACTTCAAATGGACTCTTAAACACCAAGTCTCTTCCCCGAACTTCTAGACAAATACATATTACACTTGTACAATAGCTAAATATTTGCTCAAATACATTGAACGCCCCAAAGTTTTGAACTGCCTAGACAAGGATAAGCAAGAGTCTTCGAATGGACTCTTAAACACCAAGTTTCTTCCCCGAACTTCCAGACAAATACATATTACAATTGTACAATAGCTAAATATTTGCTCAAATACATTGAACTCCCCAAAGTTTTGAACTGCCTTGACAAGGATAAGCAAGAGTCTTCGAGTGACCTTTCAATTTATATACATAGAGGAAATGAACAGAAGGTCATTGCTAGGAAAGAGCGAAAAGAAGCGTAAAATGAATTATAACTTGGCAAATAAGCAAGAGCCTTTAATTCCAGTCAACATCAATTTTTTTCCTTAATAGCTACCGAACTTTTACTTTCCAAATCCCCCCACAAACCGTGGCTAGATTAAGCAAGCCCTCAAAAGCAAATGTAGAAGGATGTATATTTTTATATGTTAAGGGTAAATCTCAAGTTGCTTAAATATACTGTTAAGAATTTGGGTTCCATCTATTATTAACAGGAGCAGTTTTATAACAAGTTAAGAGTTGGAATTCGATTTTAAAAGGTTAACTTGAGAGTAGTCCAATCCTTTATAAATTTATCTATATTTTCATCATTATTGGACTTGGAATTTTAACATATACATATACATATACGTTAAGAGAAACGTTACTTAAATTCAAACGTACGGAAGATTCACTGTGGTATCAGAGCAGTCGCATTTCGAGACACGATCTTGTTGGCAGGTTAACGAGGTTGATTTTTAAGATGAACCCTTGACCCAAGTAACATACACAAGCATGTTTCTGTACATATAATGCGAGAGGGACAGACCTGAGAGACTGAAAAAGATGCTCTTGAACTGCAGAATTCTTTTGAAAGAGTTGTTGCTAAATTTCAAAGGAGAATCAGAATCATTTAAAAAAGATGATTAATCGGGGGGAAAGCAAAAAGGGGAAAGAACTTTCCAATTACTTTTTAAAGACTACGAATATTGATGGGCACATGGAAATTTCGTGGATGTTTTTGTATGATTGAGTATTGAAAAGAGACTTAAGTGGATTACAGAGATTTGTTTGACACGCTGGAAATTATTTGTATACAGTATGATATTCCGGCTAGGCTTACATGCCAGTGATACTGATACGCGCCTCATCTACTGCGAGTGGCATGTTTGGCCAAGGTTAAAACTGAGGTAAAGTTACTTCTTAAATGACTTCATTTTATAAGGAAATTAAGGCCGAGCCATAAATTTGTGAATCTAAGTAATCATATGATAGAGATGCGACGTCCGAATCACATGTGATTTACATGGTTGGAGGAAAACTCATCAAGTCATGTTTGGTTTAATTGTGAAATGATTCAAAAATTAACCATGAAATTCTTCCCACCTTCCCAAGTTCATCAAATCAGGAATGAAATCCACATGTTCAAGCAAAAAGATCTCGAGAGCTATCTAGAAGCATGTGAGAGGTTCAAGAATTTATTTAGAAAATACCATAGTCTTGACATTCCTAAGCAGACTCAACAAATTATCTTCTATTATGGACTATACCAAGAGTTCAGAAATATGATATATGCTTCAACAGAGGGCCAGTGATGAATCTTGAAGTCAATGAGGCCAATGAATTATATGAAAAGATAGCATAAAATCAGTGGATGTGGCCAACTGATAGGGAAGCTCCAAAGGAAATAGCAGGGGTGTACAACGTGAATGCAATGACAACATTGGCTGCACAAATGGAAGTTCTTACAACGAAAATGAATAATCTATCTTAGTCAGTTAACATAGTACACCAATCGCCACTTGTTTGCAAAGGTTGTGGGAGGCAAATCACACCTCTACACATTGCCCTTTGGCATCTACACATGTTACTCAACCTGAAGAAATTAGCCACGCGCAAGGCAAAAGAACAGCCCTCACTCCAACACTTATAATCTGGGGTGGATAAATCATCTCAACTTTTCATAGTCTAACAATCAGGGACAATGAGGAAACTATCAGAACAGACCACCAGGGTTCCAACAACAGCAAGAGAGAAAGTCATCATTGGAAGATTTGCTATCCCAGTGCATTATAAAGACTGAGACCAATTTTCAAAATCAATAGGTCTCAATCAAGAATTTGGAACATTAGGTGGGAAAAATAACAGTCGCACTTTCAGACAGAACTCATGGGACTTTACCTAGCAATATTGATACAAATCCCAAGGAGCATGTCAAAGCCATCACTACACGTAGTGGAATTCAATTACCAAAAATATATGTAAAGCGATTAGCAACTTTCATAGAAAATGGTAACAACCACGGGCGAGGAGCAAGTTGATGACTCAAACAAAACCACATAGGAAAATCAAGTTGCGTCATCAGATACCACATGTTAAGGAAATCGCTCATATCAAAACATATGTGCCTCCGATCCCGTTCCTACAGAGTGCAAAAACATAAACTCCATAAGCAGTTAAAGAATTTTTTTGATGTGTTCGAGAAGCTACACATAACATACCGTTTGTTTAAGCTTTAGCTCAGATGCCCAACTACGCAAAGTTCATGAAAGATATACTATCAAATAAGAGGAGGCTGGAGGATAATGATACGGTTATGCTTACAGAGAATTGCAGCCCAATTCTCTAACATAAGTTACCTTCGAAGTTAAAAAGATCCATAGAGTTTTAATATCCCTTGTAACATTGGTAATTTATATATAGATAAGGCGTTATGTGATTTAAGTGCTAGCATTAATTTGATGCATTTGTCTCTTTTCAAGAAACTAGGTTTGGGGAAAGTAAAAACCACTACAGTTTCACTACAGGCAGAACTCTGAAAGATATGAAGAAGGGTCAGTTAATATTGAGATTAGATGAATAGAAATAGAAAAATAATTATTTAGAGCATTCAAATTCAAGAACGAACCGAATTCATGCACGTAGATAGATGTAATTAGGGAAGAAGTGACAGAGACATTTAGACTTGATTACCCTCAGAAGTCTCTTGAGACTTGTTTGGTTACCTCAGGATCTGCTAATAGAAAAAGAGGAAGCTGAGGATTGTGTACGATACTTGGCCGTTATACCACCATTCTTCAAGCATTCACGGTTGGAACTTGGTAAAGGTCTCATAAACCTTTACCATCTATCCAGCAAGCTCCAACACTTGAACTTAAGCATTTGACCACTCACCGCGATATGCATATTTGGGAAAGAAGAATTCACTTTCAATCATCATCTCAAATACTCACAGAAATAGGAGAAGATAAGCTATTGCAAGTGCTTCGGGAACACAAGACTGCAATTGGATGGACTATCTCGAATATAAAATGGTTTGCATGCGTAAGATCTTAATGGAAGAAGATTACAAAGCTTCGGTTGAGCATCAGCACAGACTAAATCCGACCATGTAAGAGGTTGTGATAAAGGAAGTATTGAAGCTCTTGGATGCTGGAATCACTTACCTCATATCTGATAATCATTATATCAACCCAGTTTAGGTTGTGCCAAAGAAAGGAGAAACCACTGTGGTTCTCTACGAAAACAACGAGCTTATTTCTATGCGCATAATTACGGGTTGGAGAGTTTGCATGGATTATTGCAAACTCAACAACGCCATGGGAAATGATCACTTTCCACTTTCTTTCATTGATCAAATGTTGGAGAGGCTCGCTAAACATGCATATTATTTATTCTTGGATGAATATTTAGGATATAACTAAATTCCTATAGCATCAGATGATTAGGAGAAGACTACCTTCATGTGCTACTATGCACCTTTTCTTATAGGCGGATACCCTTCGGCTTATGCAACACCCAGCCACATTTAAGCATTGTATGGTGTCTACTTTCTCGGACATGGTGAGGCATATCATTGAGGTTTTTTCATAGATGATTTTTCGATCTTTGGGAAGTTATTCAAAGAATGCTGTGTGATGACAGCAACCTTGTGCTAACTGGGACAATGTCGTTTCATGGTTCAGGAAGGGATCATGTTGGGACATTTGATATCAGCAAGGGGTATTGAGGTGGATAAAGCAAATATACTGGTCATTCAGAAGCTACCATCACCGGTAACAGTGAAGAGAATTAGAACTTTCTTTGGTCACACTGGATTCTACCGTCGCTTCATCAAGGATTTCTCCAAAATCAAGAAGCCTCCTTGCAAGTTGTTAGAGAAAGGGGTGCCTTTTCATTTTTTTAGGAGTGTTTGACTATCTTCAACACTCTAAAAGAAAGGCTAATTTCTATTCCAGTATTGGCTTTCCCAGATATTATCTATTTGAGTTGATGTGTGATGGTAGTGACCACACAGTAGAGGCAGTTTTGAGTCAACGGAAGGAGAAGATCACACATGTCATTCACTACGCCAACAAAACCTTAGATGAGGCTCAAATGAATTATGGTACTAGAGAAGGAAATGTTGGCAGTGATATTTGCCTTTGACAAATTCAGGGCAGAATGTGTCAAAGGTGATTATATACATGAATCATTTGACCTTGAAATATTTGATGAGCAAGAAAGATGCAAAGTTGAGACTTATTCGATGGATAGTTTAATTGAAAGATCACAGACAAAAAGGGGAGTGAAAACGTTGTTATAGATCATTTATCTTGCCTTGAATCACATGAATTAGACCCTACAGAGGAGATCAATGAATCTTCTCAGATGAGACAATCTTTCAGATTTTGACTATACCATGGCATGTAGACTACGTGAATTATTTAGCTCATTTTGTCATTCCACAAGAATATTTGAGTCATCAGGAAACAATATTCCTTATTGGCTCGAAACATTATTTTTGGGATAATCTATTTATCTATAGACAGGGTCTAGATCAGGTTATACGTCGTTGTGAGCCAAAAAATAGAGTTGCATCAGTTTGTAATAGTGCCACTCTTCACCATATCGAGCTCACTTCACAACAACCAAGACAACAGTAAAGATGCTTTAATTAGGTTTTTATTTGGTTAAAAAGACGTGAAAAGTGTCGAGGATCGGAAATATCTTAAGGAAGAATGAGATGCCCTTAAATAACATTCTAGAAGTTGATATATTTGACGTTTGGGATAGTGACTTCATGGGATCGTTCTCACCTTCATACAGTCAGTAGTACATCTTGGTGGCAGTAGATCACGTGTCCAAGTGGGTTAAGGCTATAGCTTTGCCAATGAACGATGGTCGGGTTGTGACATAATTCCTTAAGAAGAACATCTTTTCAAAATATGGCACCCCGAGAACTATTATTATTGATGGTGGCAAACATTTCTGCAACCACATATTTGCTGCATTATTGGCTAACTAGTTACTCTCAAACTAGCGAGCATGTGGAAATCTCCAACAGGGAGTTGAAAATGATTCTCGAGGCTACAGTCAATGCATTACATAAAAATTGGTCAAAGAAATTGGATGATGCACTTTGGGCATATAGAACATCTTTTAAAACTCCGATTGGCATGTTTGCATACATGTTGGTATTTGGCAAGGCTTCTTATATGCCGGTTGAGCTAGAGCATAAGGCATATTAAGCTACACATTTGTCCATTTCAATATAAAGGCAGCAGGAGAGAATAGGATTCTTCAACTCAATGAGCTTAATGAGTTTCAGTTGGAAACATATGAGAGCGCCAAGCTATACAAAGAAAAGACGAAAAGATGGCACCATAAGCATATCAAGGAGATATAGTTCGAGGTTGATCAATAGGCGTTGATGTTCAATTTCCGTTTCAAGCTCTTTCTTGGCAAGCTGAGATCTAGGCGATCGGGCCCCTTTACATTGTAGCTGTGTTTCCACGTGGTGCAATGGAGGTGGTGTCTCAAGATCAGCAGAAGAGTTTCAAAGTCAATGGGCAATGATTGAAAGCTAATTGGGAAGGTGACTACTCAAATGAGAAGACAACCGTGCCACTTAATAATGCAGAATAGCCCGAGCAACAAAGTCAAGCTATAGATTATAAACAAGTGCTTGTTGGGAAGCAACTCAACGTTCTTCCCTTTTATTTATGCATTAAATTAGTAAGTTTTATGCTTTGATGTGCTTTTTAGTTGATTAGAATCGTCCATCCATCATATAGGTAATACATGCCATTACATGAGCCAAAAGACTTTCAACTGTATTTTGTATGAGTTTAGGAGGGTGTTGAAACCACATTTAGGAGATTAGGGATGCAGATTACGCATTTCAAAGAGAAAATGGGATTTTTAGAGTTTAATCCAATCAAAAGTGTGCTTTTCATGAATGTTACTGAGTTTCATGGAACCTTTGTATTCCACACCACATCCATACTTTTCAAACATTAATGGATATGTTCATGGCTTTTAAGAAAGAGAGTTGTGAAAAATTTGGAGTTCGAGGCAAAAATGGAGGTTTTCAAACCAATTTTGACGATGACTTGTTTTCAAGGGAAAGAGGGATCTTTAACGTGATATTACAAAAGTCAAGACGAGTCTAGAAAGAGAAATTTTTGAAGCGGGGAATGAACCATACGACCGCACGGTTATGCCGGTTGGGGGTTAATTTAACTTTCAACCCGTCCATTTAACCCCCATTTCCCAAAAATCCCCAATTCAAACCCTAACATATTACCACCTCCCAAATGAACACTTCACAATGAAATCTCCTCAATTTACAGAAAAATTCATTTGTGCATCCAACCTAAGGTGTATTAAGTATTTCAACATTCAATACCTCACTTAAGGCTTGAATTTTTTGCTAATTTATTTTGTTAGAAATTGGTGGAAGGGATTGGGGTTTAAAGGATTTTTTGTCTTTATAGGTATTTTGATAGATTGCATAAGTGTTACAATACACATTTTCCTCGTTGCACATTACATGCTCGATCAAATGCATATATAAAGTTTTGGGTTGAATTAAGGCACCATTTTCATGAGTTACTTAATCTCCACAAAGGTTGACACTTCCAAAAGATCAATTCCAAGTTTGAACTTGTTTTGTACCTAATTGGAGGGGGATGCAGGTTCATCCTATGTCCCCACGCTCTAAAACATATGGCCACAGATTGTGATAGTAACTTAGGCTGCATCTCGTTGTCCCAACACGCATCCATACGTTGCTACGTGCTAATGTTTCCTTCGTCCCCACATTCTTGCATTGCATTACATGCATTCCCATCCTCCATCTTCCATCTCACTTGTTCTTTGCTTCATTTATTTGTTGTTGGCTCCATAACTCGGACTCATGGGATTATTTTTCATATTTGACAAGATATTCCCTAAGAGGAGCGCAAAAGGAAAGGAAAATGTAGCCTCCTCATCGACCACGACACAGACTTGGGTTGACGCCGCATGTTGAGAAAATTCTTGACTCCAGAGCATTGTGCCCATTTTGAGCAAGTAATGCACTGATGTCTATCTCCCCCAAATGACGAGTCATAATGGGGGACTTTTTAGGTTAGGAGATTGAACATTGATACATAGAGCTGGTTGGCAGAAATTCGTAGACCCATCTTACCCAATTTATCAAACTTAGTGCAGGTATTCTATATCAATTTCAACAGGGAGATTGTTCCGAGTTCTGAGCATGTACATTAGACATGGGTTCAGGACAAATGGATCATATTCACATTGAAAGTCACTGATCAGTATTATGGGTTGACACGGAACGGTATTGTGCCTATTCAACTGGATTACAACTGGCCCGAGCTAGCACAAGTTTTATACGAAAGAGAGTATGCATGGCCTTTGCTTACTGCTGAGTAGCGTTCTAATGAGTTTACCGCATCTATTGCCATATTGTGGATTTTCATTTGCGACAAAGTTGATCCCACTTCACATCGGGCCACATTCAATAATGCGAAGGCTGGATTTCTTCGCCACTTGGTTCGATGGATGATGATTAATCTGGGTACGTGTATCTACTATATAATCTTTGGGTTGGCGACTATGGCAGATCGTCATCACACGCTTATCTTTCTGAGCCTCATTAGTGGGATTTGCAAAGCATGTAATATGAGACTCCCACTAGGAGAGCTACCTATGGTTGACAGTCCTCTATTGATTATAAGACAGCAAAGGTATCAGCGCGATCTAGATAGCAATAGAGAGAGCATGAGCGATGAAGACTGCAATAGCAAGCCGGTGAGGGCCAAGGGGACGATGACGTTGACATGCCTCCCATTCCACCACTTGAACCTACTGTTGACACACATTTACTTCGACAGCTGTTCGCGACCTTGATCGATACTAGTTGGGATTTTGGGGCCATGTAGCAGTCCTTTAGAGATTTAGATATAGGTGTACGGTCTATGAGTTCTGATGTTTCAGTGACCCGATGTGACATCGATCGAATTTAAGAGGATGTTGCTAAATTACATAGGGAGATTGATCTTCTTACTGATCGAGTGGATTGCTATGTAGGACAAGTTGATTGCATAAAGATTCGGGTCTACGAGACATATGAAAGGGTACGTAGCTTGCAGGTTGAGGTGGGACAGCAATCTACTATGATGAGAGATATTCTCACACATCTGCCTCCACCTTTAGCATCAGATCCGTCAGACCTTAGGCCTTTTCTTAGGCCTTTTCCACCATTTCTACCACCACCATCATCAGATTAATCAGTGAAATTTTCATTTCCCTTCTTTTCCCTTCATTATGCATTATATTTTCTTATTTTTGTACGCTGAGGGCAATAAACGTATTAAGTTTGGGTGGTTGAATTATCTGAACTATTTGGATTCATAATATCATCGACCGTATATATAATTTATTGTTTTTTCGTGATTCTCGGGTGTATAAAAAAGGGTTGAAAATGAGTTAAACTAGAATAATTATTGACTTTATTGCTTTTGTGTGGTTGTGTGGGTTGGATAGTCTTGCCGCAATGATGAATATATTAGAATTATGTATTAAACTATGAATTGTGGAAATATTACATGTCGAGTTTATTGATACTTGTTTATGTGATATTTGATCTTTATTGAGCACGATATTCATTTTTTCCATTATGAGTTGATGATTTGTTTCATATTATGAGAAAGTTGAACTTAGTTGATCTAAACCGAGAAGATCACAAATATATATACCCATAAACTTCTTTTTAGGATAGTTTGGATGATTGAGCTAGCATAGGAGAATATTGAAATGAATAGGGGTTCCATGCGTGAAATTATTGTGTGAATTATCTAAGAACCAACAAGATGAAAATATGTGAGAATGTTAAGTTAGAGGTTGGTCTTCGCAAATGGGTGTTTAATAAGGGGCATTGAACTAATCCCGACTAAAAAAGGTGAAATAGCTTAATTTTGAAAGGGATGAATCAAGTTTGCTATCATAGCAGTAGATTATTCCACAAAATCGATAGAAGCAGAACCCTTAGCGAAGATAATCAAAGAGAAAATGAAAACTTCATATGTGAATCAATCATTTTCAAGTTCTGAATATCACACTCAACTGTTATAAACAATGAAAAATAGTTCAATGACGCCAAGGTAAAGGAGCTTGCACATTTCAAGTTGATATCTTCTCAAAGAAATTTCGCTTTTGACCCATCCCTGAGTAGGTGTGTCCCCAATCATTTCCTTGATAGAAGGGATTGAATGCTCTGAATTTTCACAAAAAATGAGGAGAACCCTTAATAAAAATTATGAAGTTAAAATAAGGATAGAATATTCAATATGAATGGGCATAACCTTGCGGTATATCTTTCGCCTCCAAATTGCTTGCTTCTAGGTCAAAAGAAGATAGTCCTACCTTGGAAAAAACTAGGTCAGCAATTTAAATTGGGCCAAACTTCTCCTTTTCGTGAGCTTTCATATTATAATAAGTCTAAGCCTGGTAATATACGTGAGTTTGAGTAATTTGTTATATGATCTTTAAGTTCTCCCTTATACCTATTTCTAGTTCTAGAATTCTGTATTTTTTTAATATAATTATTTAGTCAAATCGTAATAATTAGTACTTAATAATTACTATAATTATTGTAAGTAGTATGAATTCCTTTAAGAGTCATTTTATACAAACCGTAGATATTCGCCTAAGTCTTCAACATCTCCTGCGTATAATAGCTTGGTGCATATACTTTGTAAGACCACATGTTGGTAATAGTAACCCAACATGCCTTTAGTCGATTAGGGAGAGTTAGAAAAGAAGAAGCTGAGGAGAATAATTTGCTTGATTTATTATTGCTGAAATTGTATACAATATATAGTTAACAATTAACAACGAACATTTTAGAGTGTACAGTTATGACCCGATCCATAAATTATGGATGATGCTTGGAATCTATTTACAACAAGGAAACCAACACCAGAATTTTGGTGTAATAGAAATAAGGCAGCAAGGACAGGTAGTTGAATTGTGGCACGTATAGGCATGATATCCAGCTGATGTGGAGGTTGAGCTGATGTGGAATTAATTCTTTACACCCCTCTTCAAGCTGGATGGTATTGAGATAACTCCAAGCTTGTCCTTTAAGAAGTCAAACCTAGAATGAGTGAGACCTTTGGTTAACAAATCTGCAACCTGATCAGAGGAGGGCACATATCTTACTTCTAATTCCTTCCCAAGAATGTTATCTTTGATGAAGTGAATGTCCAGTTCAATGTGTTTTGTTCTGGCATGATATACAGGGTTGGCTGCTAATGCTCCAGTACTTATGTTGTCACGCCATAAGATTGGAGTTGATACTTGAGGCAATTCAAGTTCCTTGAAAAGAGATTGAATCCAAGCAATTTCTGAAGCTGCTGAGGCAAGTGCTCTGTATTCTGATTCGGTACTTGATCTAGCAACGACATGTTGCTTCTTTAAGGACCAAACTATCAAGTTATCTCTTAGTTAGATACAGTAACCAGCCGTTGATCTCCTGTCATCAGGGCATGAAGCCCAGTCCGCATCTGTGTATCTGTATAAGCTTAGTCGGTCACTTCTTTGTATCCACAATCCTTGGTTCATTGTCCCTTTGAGATATCTCATCACTCTTTTAAAGGCTTGCCAATGTGTGGACATTGGTGATTGTAGGAATTGACTAAGTTTGTTGACAACAAAGGTGATATCTGGCCGTGTGTGTGTGAGATATTGTAGTCCTCCCACTGCTCTTCTGTAAATTGAGGGATCTTTCAGAGTTTCTCTATCAGTTTTTGATATGGTTTTTCTAGCAAGCATAGGAGTGGGACATGGCTTAAGGTTCTTCAGCTCGAACTTCTTGAGTAATTCAGCTATGTATCTAGTTTGTGTGAGATAGAGTCCTGAGTCATGCCATAGCACCTCAATTCCTAGAAAGTGATGAAGTTGTCCTATATCCTTTAGTGCAAATTTCTTGTTCAGCCTTTATGAATTGTTGCACCATCTTTGAGTCATATCCTGTCACAACAGTATCATCTACATATTTAAGTACAAAAACAATATGTTCTCATTTTTAAAGTAGAACAGAGGGTGTCAGCCTTCAATTGTTTGAATTTCCAGTTCATTAATATCATCTTCAATTTCTCATGCCAAGCTCTAGGTGCCTGCTTCAACCCATAGAGTGCTTTCTCCAATTTGCAAACATGGTCTGGCTTAGTTTTGTCTATGAATCCTTCTAGCTGATTCATATACACTTCCTCTACGAGTTCCCCATTTAGAAACGCATTATTGATGTCAACTTGCCTGATTATCCAATCCTTTGAAACTGTCGAGCCAATATAATTCTCAAGGTTGAAGCTTTAACAACTGGACTGAAGGTTTCACAAAAATCAATTCTAGGAGCCTGATGGAAACTTTTTGCAACCAGCCTTGCTTTAAACCTTTGAATTGATCCATTAGTGTTTTGTTTTACTCTAAAAACCCACTTGTTTCCCACTATGTTGTAGGCTGGTGAGGGTGGTACAAGCTTCCAGGTTTTGGCTTTGATTAGAGCATTGAATTCTTTCTCCATAGCATTCTTCCAATCCTTGTTCATCAGTGCTTCATTAACATTTATGGGTTCTGATGGTTCTGGATCATATTCTACTGCTTCACCTGAATACACTTTGGGTTTAAATATTCTAGCCTTTGCTCTTGTGATCATAGGATGTTCAGTCATATTGTTGGCTCCTTGTTGGTTCCTGTTTTCGAGTTCATTGCCACCTGGTTGCTGATGATTTGAATGATCTGATACAAGTCTTTTAGTACTCTGAGACAGTTCATCNGCATTGAATTCTTTCTCCATAGCATTCTTCCAATCCTTGTTCATCAGTGCTTCATTAACATTTATGGGTTCTGATGGTTCTGGATCATATTCTACTGCTTCACCTGAATACACTTTGGGTTTAAATATTCTAGCCTTTGCTCTTGTGATCATAGGATGTTCAGTCATATTGTTGGCTCCTTGTTGGTTCCTGTTTTCGAGTTCATTGCCACCTGGTTGCTGATGATTTGAATGATCTGATACAAGTCTTTTAGTACTCTGAGACAGTTCATATTCAGTTTCAAGATCATTCTCATTTCTAAAGGTTCTTCCATTACTGTCACCTTCCTCATTGTTGTTCAGCTCATCCTGTTGATTGTCATTCAAGCTAAGAAGTGAATTTTGCAGAGTATTGGTCGCTTCAAAATGAACTGTATCATTAGGACTTGGTGTGAAATTGGAGTTGTTCAGATGGAGGGAAAAAGGAAGGCATGACACAACTATTTCTTGTACTGCAGAATTGAGTTGAGTATTCACACAAAATAAGAGCTCAGTGGGAAATTCTTGTTCATTAAACACAACATGCCTTGAAATATAAACTCTTCCTGTTGAGCTTAGGCATTTGTAACCTTTGTGAGATTCACTATAACCAATGAATACACATTTAGTTGAGTGAAAGCTAAACTTGTGCCTTTGGTACGGTCTCAAGTAAGGATAGCAGGCACATCTAAAGATCTTAAGCATTTTTATAGTCTACTTCTTTTCTGTACAGATTTGATAAGGGGACTGCATTTTTGAGAGTTGGTGTAGGCATTCTATTTATGAGATAGATGGTAGTTTGAAAGGCCTCCCACCAGTATTTTAAGGTCATCTTGGCTTGGGCTAGAAGAGTTGAACCTGTTTCTGTGATATGTCTATGTTTCCTCTCAATTCTTCCATTTTGTGCAGACGTGTAGGGACAAGGATGTCTAAACTCAATCCCTTCTTATGCTAGGAATTTGGTGAAGGTTCTATATTTCCCTCCCCAGTCATTTTGAATGGTTCTAGTCTTACTGGTAAACTTATTTTCAACTAGTTTTTTGAAGTGAATGAACACACTCAATGCTTCAGACTTTTACTTTAAGGGATATATCCAAGTAAATCTACTGAAGTCGTCTAGGAAGGTTATATAGTATTTGAAGCCAGATGTGGATTGAATTAGTGCTTGGCCCCACACATCAGTATGTATGAGTTCTAGAGGGGTTTTAGCATGTGAAAATGATATAGAGAAAAGGCAACAAATGTGATTTTCCAAATTGACAGGCATCACAAATGGACTTAACTTCATTTTCTTTTACCTCTTGATTACAGATTTTGAGTACTTGGGACACCACTTGACTAGATAGGTGTCCAAGTCTCTTTGCCATACATCAGTTGGGAATTTTAGTGACTCTCTTCTTGATTCAAGATTGAGACTAGACTCTTGACTAGGACTAGGAATAGAGACATTGCAGCAATGTTTGTTTGAGGCAACTGAATTCAGTGAGTGATACTTGGAATTTTGGTGAGGAAGGTCCAGTTGATACAACCTTTCCCTAAGCTTCCCTTGCAGCACTATTTTCCTCGAGAGCTTGTCCTTAACAAAACAACAATCAGAGTGAAATTCCGTATATACTTGATTATCATATGTCAATTGTGAAACACTAATAAGATTTTTCTTAATTTCTAGTACACGAAGTAATTTGTTCAACACAAGGGTTCTGTCATTTAAAGTCGGAATGTGAGTCATACCAAAATGTGTGATATGCAGTTTATTCCCATTTCCAACCATGACTTTTTCCTTACCAATGTATTCATTTGCTGAGGTGATGTTCTCCTTTTCTGCTGTAATATGGTTGGTGGCTCCTGTATCAGCAAACCAGGCTGGATCACTGACCATGCTTGGTGAGGCAACAAGGGCTGTTGGTGAGGAGTTATAGCTGAACTTCTGGCTTGGTGGTGTGCCTGAGAATCTTTCATCATACCTAAAGAGCAGATGTTTGCCTCATGTCCAATCTAACCACATACTTGACATGTAGGTCTATCACTGCCACCTGAGTTTCCTCCTCTATTCCTGCCTCTTCTTCCACCTCTGAAGTTATTGTAATTTGTAAATCTTCCACCAGAGTTTGGTCTGTAGGATCTGATATGATAATAGTTCGTATTTGATCTTTGAGACATGTTCACAGATGTTTGATCAAGATTGACTCCAGCCAATTCATTTTTGATTGTGTTAAGATGTTTAAGTCTCCTTTCAAATGTCATAAGAGTCGATTGCAGCTCTCCCCAAGTGATGTGATCTCTACTATTGATTTGGACAACAATTGGTATATATTCTTCATCTAATCCTACCAAAACTTGGGTAACCAAATTAGAATGAGGAACTATTTTGCCAACAATTTCTAGATTGTCAGCAAGCAACTTT
>CAIGRK010100449.1:0-10485 GCA_903798315.1 Fraxinus greggii
CGAGCGAGGATGATCTTTCGCTCGAGCCAAGGGCCTGTCGCTCGAGCGACAGTGGGGCGAAGGTCGAGCGAGGTACTCTCTGTTTCATCCGCTCGAGCATCACTCCGGCGAGCAGCTAGCGAAAATTCGACGTGAATTCTTCTTGTTCCAAACATAAAACCCCAAACCCTAGGCTAACCTACCAACTATGAAATTTTACAATTTAGTCCCTAAACTTCTACAATTGTTTAAGTTGGTCCTTTTATTAGCAGGATCGTCAATTACAAAATATATCCTAACAATAATCATTATACATATTACGGATTTTGGTCTGCGGATTACCTACGTATACGGGACGAAATCCAATGAAAAATTTGACCTAAATTTAATATAATAAATTTGATACCTTTGATTTGTACCATTGCTCGTCTCCCCCTCTAAAAGCCGTTGATCGTGCACAATGCAGTGATAGCTGGATCATCATTAAAACCATCACAGTGCATGCTACCAACTTATACAAATTCACCCGTACAAGTAGGTTAATTATAAATAGGACTTTACCATGTGTATATTGAGGAGTGATTGACACTCCGATATACAACCTTTCTCACAATAGGGGGTACACGATTATTTTATTGATTGTGATATACAATTAGCGAAACCTTTGTAAATATTTCAACTTTTGTAAACCATTCTAGGTATATTTCTATTGACAACTTCGATTAAATTTTAATATTTTCGAATGAGTCCTATTTTAGTATAATTAAGAATACATTTAAATATTTGATGTCACACTTTGAGCAAGTTTTTATCAAGTTGCGAATCGATAGAAATGTAAAAAATATGACAAATAATATTTGTCGGGGATTTAAGTCATTAGAGATAGAAGTGATGAGTTATCGTACTTTAATTTTTATATAGGAAAGGTTCAGAAGAAACTGAGTAGGTCGTAAAATGTTTGATATTTGAAATAGAATGATTGGTGAGTTTATATAGAAGAGAGATTGACGAGTTGATTAAACCATCACAACTCATAGTTTATATAGAGCTTTCCCAGTCTTTCCCATCGAGTCTTTTTTATATGTATATTGTTATAACTAGTTTAGTTTATTGTGGTACATTGACATTTAAATAAAAAATCCTCTTTAATTACTTTATGACGATCATATAAACTTAATAACACCACCTTCGACGAAAATAAAGCTTACTTTCACTTTTTGTCCAAACCCTGTTGGTCTTAAAGTTCCAAATCATTATTAATCCATCCTGATACAATGGAGTAACACTTTGTAGCATAAATGGTACTTCAAATTTTTATGTGCTAAGCTCCCATCCCAAAACAACACGTTTTGGTTCAATATGTGCCCAAGCCAAGGGAGGTGACTAATGAGGATAGGCTAGGTAATTTAGCCAAGCCTTGTTCGTACAAATTTATTTGTCTCCCTTCCTTGGCCAAAGCATTATAGTTGCAAGTTGGATTTCCATTTGAATTTGGTTGATCTTGATGGCTTTACTTAGGGGTGTACATGATTACATTTGATTTTGGTTTCGAGAGAATTGAACCGAATCATGAACCATTGGTTTGGTTCTAGTTTTATTTCTTAGATCTTCATACTTGCATCATATCCGTAAGTTAGTAATATATACCTAAATAAAATAAAAATATTCAACCAGTTCAAATTATCAATAATCAAAATTACAAAAATACAAACTAACAAATAAAATATATTCATAATTTGAATGCACAAATAAATTTTCTTTTCCACGCAAAAGATTGCCAGTAAGTAATAACAATGATTCAATAAACTAGTTATGGCAGTTTTGACGTCACACTTGAATTATGCAAAACTTTTATAGTCCACTTTTACAGACAATCATTAACTGCTTAATACTCCGTGAATGTTTATTGAATTTTCCTCTACTTGTAAAGAACACAAATAATTCATCAAACAATTAAAGTGAAAAAATAGTTTAAAAGCTTTTAAGTGACTGGCCAATTCCATTTTTCGGTCTTGAAATAGTCTTATCCACTGATGTGATGAAATACAGTGTAGGAGTCCCTCGATTTCGTGCAAATTGAAAGAGTGAAAGAAAAATTATTCAAATGAATACAAAATTATGCAGTACATAATTAATGGTTTGTCTCCAATGACCCAGAATCGATTAATAAGTTGTTTCCAATTAATGAACCGTCTCCAATTAATACAAAATTATGGTTTCCACTAATTAATATATAGAACAATAAAATTAAAAATCAAGTTTAGTTTTGGTTTTGATTATCAGTTCTAGAACTAGAACCGAACTAAAATCAGAATCAAATGGTTCTTGGTTAGAAGAACCAAAGTCATTAATTTCTTTAGTAGAACTGAATCAAACGTTCGATTTTGATTTGGTTTGATTTAATTTGGCCAGGACATTTTGTCCACCCCTAACTTCACTTCGAATTAGAACGAACTTTCTCAATCTTTCTTGTCAAATCCTACCACATATGAAGTACACCGTTAGATTATTCTTTTGGATTGGGCTCGTCTTGTTAACTTCTTCTTGGTGTTGAATTGAGCTCAGTCTTCTTTGTCAATTTTTCTTTTATATAAAGGTTCTAAATCAACCTTCCACTTTAATTACCTTTTGATATCATATAAGCTCAATATCACCAACTCAGTCAAAACATAGTCTTACTCTTACTAGGCCCTTTTTAAAGTGCCATGTTATTGCCAATACACCCTAAATACATGAAAATAATGAATCTCATATGAACTAACGCGTTTCTTTCTTCAATCATGCTACATTGTCAAATAAGTTGGCAAAAAGGTTGACACAATACCATATGATATCTTATTATTAAACTGTTTAAAATACGATCAATTTTTCCATTCAATCATCTATTGACACTTACACTTTCGTCACTGTATCCATCAAAATCCTTATGATAAATTGGCATAATCCCTCTTTATTTTGTTTCAAATGGCTCGAAGCCAATAGAGCCGACTAAAAGAACAGGCTAGCTAATTTAGCCGAGCCTTTTAGTACTAATTAGTTTTTCCAAAATAGTCTCCCCTCTTCAACAGAGTCTCATTTTGGCCCATAAAATCACGAAGGCTGAAATTTCAATGTGAAATAAAAACATCACGAATTATTCATTATGGATCTGATTTTTTTGGCGGAAATGCAAAAGAGACGGAGAAAAAGAAAGAGAAAAGAAAAGCCCCAAAACAAAAAGAAAACAAAAGGTAAAGCAAAAACCAGAAAAAGCAAACCAAAGAAGAAAGCGATTTGAGAGGAACACACCTGACCTCTCTGTTTCTCTCACTATACGTAGAGAGAGAGAGAGAGAGTCTCTCTCTGGTGATGGCGTGATTTACTTTTGCTTTTGTCTCAGACAGGAATCTTTGAAAATTGAAAGCTCCTCAAACAAAGAAAAAAATATTATTCTTAATTGCATTATTGACCCCAATCTATTTCTAATTAGCATATAAATCCTCAATCTTTTCATATTCTTACATAATGTGTTCTCGACATCCAAAGTCGTCCAAATTTCAACTAGAGAAATGATGTGTACAGGGAAGTATGACAGAATTTTGTATAGGGAGACGCTTTGACAATTTTTTATTGGACATTGACAAAAAGATAAAATAAAATAAAAAATCCAATCATACAGATGTTTGTTGTAAGTGCATCACCTATAAATATGTCATATTCGACTTTTTTTTTTTTTTTGAAAATAATGAGTTTTTGAATAGTAAATTTTGAAAGAACGTGAGGTTAAAAAGTATATTTTACTGTAAGAATGTGTGATTGAAAATGAATATGAAAAAATAAAAGGATAAGAAAGAATGTTTGTCAAACAAGGGTCAAATTATTTGACTTTATGAAGTTATATTTTGTTCATCAACTTGGATCGGTGAATGACCATTTGAAGTTGGACATATTTTCAAGCAATTCCTTTAATAATATCAATTTGAAATTGGACAAATTTTTACAAGAATTATGTGACGTTTGAGTGAAAGTACTTATTGTGATGAAATTTTGACATTTTCTTTCATGGAGGACTCAATTTGATATAATATAATATTGGGAGTGAATTTGATCATTTCAAAGATTAGGTACTAACTTAATTTGTTGAATAATATTTAGCTGGGTCTATATTTAGCAACATTTTGTAAATAATAATTTCCTTTTGGACACAGGGAAGGAATTTACATGAAGGGCAAAACAGTATTTCAACTCGAAGAGAATGAACGGTAAGAGAATTTTAGAGAGAGAAAGTTTCGGTAATTTTTCTTTTTATTTCCTCTTCCTTTCTCTCTCTTCGCTTCACTCTCTTACTGTCCATTTGAGTACACGAAGTAAAGCTTTGTCTCTCTGTTTCTTTCTTAATAACATACAGATTCTTGCACAGTTATTCAGATTTTTGGGAGTTTTTGTGCTTACACTGTGTGTAAAATGCGAGATGAAGTGAAATGAGCAGCTGGGGGTTGTGTGTAAACAACCAAGTTCAACGGTTATGAATCCTACGGCTGCAGACCCGACAGCGCCGCCGCCGCAGCCGCCACAGCCACCGCGTTCTTCTTTCAGTTGCGACCGCCATCCAGATGAGCAATTTATTGGGTTTTGCCCTTCCTGCCTCTGCGAACGGCTCACCACCTTAGATCAATCCTCCTCCAATACGCCTTCCTCCTCTCGACGCCCCTCGTCCGCCACCGCCGCCGCCATTAAATCTTTGTTTTCGTCTTCATCTTCCAACAAACCGCCGCCAGCACCTAAAACTACCAGCTCCAAATCCACCTCATTTTTTCCCGAACTCCGGCGAACGAAATCTTTTTCCGCGTCCAAAAATGAAGCTTTAGGCCTGTTTTTTGAGCCCCAGAGAAAATCTTGTGACGTTAGGGCGCGTAACACCCTCGGGTCACTCTTTACTATTGACGACGTTAATAAAACCGCTAATAAAGGCTCTTCTTCTTCCCAAAACCACTCACAATATTGTCAGAGCAGCAAGCAGTGCGAGTCTTTTGTTGCCAATAAACCCGTTCTCGAGGAGCCCGAAAATGGAGATGATGAGTTTATAGAACCTGAAAACATAGAAGATTTTGCTTCTGCTGGTGATGACAATGACGATGACGATGATGATGAAATTGTTCCTGTTCGGGATACCCATTTGGAGAATCTTGGAATCTCCCTTGAAATAGAGGCGAATAATTCTGAAATTATAGAAGAAGAAGTTGTGAGTGTTAACAATTTGAAGCCAATGAAGGATCATATAGATCTTGATACACAGGTCAAGAAGAGTTCTGGAGGGGGATTTTGGGCTGCGGCCTCAGTTTTTAGTAAGAAATGGCAAAACTGGAGGCGCAAGCAGAAGATGAAAAAGCAGGATGATGGGGAAAACTCGGGCACATTGCCTGTGCAGAAACCAATTTCCAGGCGTTACAGAGAGACTCAATCTGAGATTGCTGATTACGGGTTTGGTAGAAGGTCTTGTGATACTGATCCGAGGTTTTCGCTCGATGCTGGAACTGGGAGAATCAGCATTGATGATCCTAGGTACTCTTTCGAAGAGCCTCGGGCATCATGGGATGGGTACTTGATCGGGAGGAGTTTTCCGAGGATGCCACCGATGGTTTCTGTAATGGAGGATGCTCCGGCTGTCCATGTATCGCGGTCTGATATGCAGATTCCGGTAGAGGAGCCAACAATGATGACTGTGAATGGCGTTAATAAGGATGAGAGTGTGCCGGGAGGATCGACACAGACTCGGGAATACTATACAGACTCTTCCTCGAGGAGGAGGAAGAGTCTTGATAGGTCTAGTTCCATTAGGAAGACCGCGGCTGCTGTGGTGGCAGAGATTGATGAGTTGAAGGCAGTTTCTAATGCTAAGGTTTCTCCAACTACTGCAGATTACTTTCATGGGGCTAAGGTATTGGTAGGAGAGCGAGACCTGAGGGACTCGAATTCGAATTCTTTAAGGAACTCAAATTCGAATTCTTTGAGGGATGAATGCTCTGAGGCTCTTGAGTTGAGTAATGGGTTTAGGAGTAACAGTTCGGTGTTAGGGAACGGGGAGCGAAAGGAATCGAAAAAGTCAAGGAGCTGGAGTTGGAGAATATGGGGTCTTATACACCGGCGTGGTGGTGGAAACAAAGATGAGGATGATGATAGGTATAGTAGAATTAACGGGGTGGAGAGGTCATTGTCAGAGTCTTGGCAGGATTTGAGGAACGATCAGAATGCTGATCTCAGAGGAGGATTGAATAGGAATGTATTTCGGAGCAATAGTAGCGTGAGCTGGAGGAATTCGAGTCACATCGGGGGATCATTTGGGAGTACAAGGAAACCGGTTGTTGACATGAACGGGAATGGGAATGGGAAGAAGAAAAGGGATGAGTTTGTGTTAGAGAGGAATCGGAGTGCAAGATACTCGCCTAACCATTTCGATAATGGGCTTTTACGATTCTACCTAACGCCTATGAGGGGCAGCCGGAGAGGCGGACAAGGGAAAATAAAGCCAACTAATTCACATTCGATTGCAAGAAGCGTCCTGCGGCTGTATTGAGATCCGAGGTCTTCAAGCTGTTCTTTTGGTTTTGAAGTTAATTTTGCTGCATTTGTTGTGCAAACATGCTCTTTGAAATCTTGATATTATCTTACAGTGCATTGATCTGGATGCTATTCTACTTATCTTAATAATGAGAAAAATCCCATGTTTCTTTGCAATCCTTAATACAGTCTCTTTTTCATTTGTGTTAAGATTTCAACTGTCTTATTTGGCTATACCTGCATATGATATCCGAGCTGATTCGTTCTATTCTTGTTCTTGATACGACCACGCAAGCACATAGTTTTTACTAGACTTTGTCTGGTTTTTTAATTCTTACCTGATTAAATGGATATCAACTTTTCTCGTTTCTTGAGCCTGCTTTAGTATTAATCTGCTTTTTGATTGGAAGTTAACAAGGGCGTAATTTTCGGATCAAAGCATGAATAGAAAGACATCGTTATAGTGATGGCACAATCAGGTCCCAGTTGGAGTTAAAAGTTGCTCTAAATGAACCAGCTGAGCACCGATTATGTAAACCTGGTCGAGTTGTCGAAATTTGTGTTCAGACATCTTGATAACTTAGGGTGCTAGTTTGAGTAATGATTGGTGCACAGGTTGGTGTAGGAGAAGCTCTTTGTTAGTCCTATTCACTTAAACAAACAAAACATAGTGGATTTCCCACCAGAAAAGGAAAATAATGATTAGTGTGTGTAATGGACAAATATATCTCATTTTTCTTGGTTTAAAAGGGAATTGCATCAACTCAAAGCCTATTTATCTTAATCAGTGTGTGTGTGGCGCGTGTACGCGCATGTATACATGCCCATACGTATCTGTAACTGTGTATGTACCATCTTAATGTGTTCTTTTCTCTATCCAGATAAGGCCATTCAACCTTCAAGGTGTATTGCCACTCTTTTACCCTCTTGGTAGCTGCTTGAAGATTGAGGTGGGTCGGGGTTTGCAGAATTTCTGGGACGCGGATTTCTCAGTGTCAGTTGTTGGAAGCTGTGAAATTGAATGAATATGAAAAATGCAAGTTAAGTCGAACACTGTGGAATCAATCAAGTGCTCGTCATGGACATAGTCGTACATTTTCTGCGGTTGATTTCCACGTTTCGTATTTCTTATTTCCTTCAAAATCCCGGTTTCAATTCTACTGGATGTAGTGATTGTTCATGGCGAAGCCCGTGCATAAACTGTGCTAATGCTTCAAAAGCTCTCAAACTTTGTCAAAAATCGAAATGCATGTCTGAAATGCTAGTGAATTAAGACAGTCATCTTGAATTGGTGGGTTATATATCCGTTATAGTAGTTGGTTAATGATAAATTATACACTGGTAGATTTGTTGAAATGAAAGTTTGTTTTTGTTTTCCCTTCTTCTGGGTTGGGAGCTTCATAGCGAGTGCGAAAAATGTAAAATAAATTTAATGTTACGCCTTAAAACCGAGGCTCAAGAAGAAGCCCACACTTCAAAACCGAGGCTGAAAAAGAAACCCAAACAGGCCCACACTCTGCGTCATGAAAAATCGAATCGAAGGCAAAGATGATGAATCGATGCCTCACTCAAAAGGAGAGGTCTCCAACGAAGATGCCATGAATAAGAAAACCCACTTAAAGTGGGGTGGAGAGGGGGTCGCTGAAGAAGTGGCATTGAATAAGTTGACCTTCTAAAAGGGGTAGGTCTCTAATGAAGAGACCATGAAAGATTCGTTTAAAAGGGGGAACCCGCTGAAGAAGTGACCTTGAATAAGTAGACCCCCTCAAAAGGGGAAGGTCTCCAACGAAGAGGCCGTGAATAACAAGACCCCTTAAAATGGGGAGGTTGCAGAAAAAGTGGCATTGAATAAGTAGACCCCCTAAAAGGAGAGGTCCCCAACGAAGAGGTCATGAATGAGAAGACTCCCTGAAAATGGAGAGGCTGCTAAAGAAGTGGTCTTGAATAAGTAGATCCCCTGAAAGGGAGAAGTCTCCCATGAGGAGGCCATGCACAAGAAGTCCTCCCGAAAAGGGGGAGGCCGCTAAGGAAGTCGCCTTGAATAAGTAGCCCGCTTAAAGTAGGAGGTTTCTGATTAAGAGGTCATGAATAAGAAAACCTTTTGAAAAGAGGGAGGCCAATAAAGAAATGACATTGAATAAGTAAACACCTGGAAAGGGGGAGGTCTCCAACGAAAAGGCTACGAATAAGAGAACCCCTTGAAAAAGGGGAGGCCGCTGAAGAAGTGACTTTAAATAAGTAGACCCCCTAAAAGTGGAGGTCTCCGAAAAAGAGATCATGAGCAAGACTCCCTGAGAGGTCGCTCAAGAAGTGGGCTCGAATAAGGAGACCCCCTAAAGGGAAGTCTTTAATGAGAGGCTATTGGAAGGGAGGCCTTTGAAGAAGATGACATGAAGGGATCAACACTGAAGAAAGGGAGTCTCTATCAATTGATAAGCAAAAAAATTTCAAATTGAAGAGAAAATGACTAAAATCGTACAAAAATGTGAAATTAGGGATTGAAGTGTAGATGTTTTGAAAGTTGAAAGGCTTTGAATGCAATTTATCAAGGGTATGATCGAAATAAAAGTCAAAATATGAGGATCAAAATATACAAGGTCAAAAGTTGAAGGACCTAGGTGTGAAATTACTAAAGGACTTGAAGGCAATTTTCATATTTGGCCTTTGCATAAGCATGACCTTTCACATATTCACCATGAAGGCCTCATCGTCGCCTATACGTTAGCCCTCATGGATGAATCATCCACTATGGGAATACTTGACACGGATAAGCCACTCTCATGCAAAGAAGTAATCCAGAGTAGGGATGGCAACAGAGCGGGGAGGGTCGGGGCAACCTCCCCCGCCCCTCCAAGCAATTCCCCGCCCCATTACCCGTTTAAGGCGGAGCCGGGCGGGGCAGGTTCCTTGCCCCATTTACTACTCCGTTTAATTTTTTTTAAAGTTTTTGATAATTTATTTTTATTATCCCCATTCATTAGATTTAGAAAAATAATTTTTGTTGTCATTTTCTATTATAACTAATGAAATTTCGTGAAATTTTTCATTTAATATATTGAATTCTAAAAAAAATAAAAATTAAACGGGGCGGGGCAGGAAGCGTGTTACCCGTCCCCACCCCGACCCGAACCCGCCCCGAGGCAAAAATCCCCGCCTCGAATACCCGATTAAGCGGGTTATCCCCGCCTCTTGTGAGTATCGAGTTTGTCGAATTTTTTTGCCATCCCTAATCCAGAGAGGTAAGAAGTACCCCAATGGAGGCTTGCCTCAAATACTTATAAAGATAAAATCGATGGATGAAGTTGAACACCATAGGCGAAGTCTCTACATAAATGAATCATCTAACATGTAGGAAAACATGAGCACCTTGGAGAAAAGGTGGATCCCAAAAGGGACCACCTCCAAATTCTCCAGGGTTGACATCATATGCCTCCCTTGGATGAAGTTGAACACTATCGAATAAGCATCTGCTTGATGAACCATCCTCCATATAGTGAAGTATGAGCGCCTCCGGGAAGAGGTGAATCCCAAAAGGGACTATCTTCAAATTCTCTAAGGTTGACATCATGAGCCTCCCATGGATGAAGCTGATCATCATGGGAAAAGCCTCTGCATGGATATATTATCCACCATGTTGGGAAGCATGAGTGCCTCGAAGAAGAGGTGGATCCCAAAAGGGACCACCTCCAAATTCTCTAATGTTGAAATCATGAGCCTCCCATTGATGAAATTGATCATCAAGTACCATTTTCTCATAATATTTCGTGTCGTGGATCAACTCCCAATACAAGTGAATGCTGAATATATCACTATAAGTAAATTCACTGTCAGTTCGGTACAATATGAAGCTCTACTCAAATCTCACATCCCGAGAGCCGCCACTCAATTTTATGAATATTATAAACCAAAACTACCCTTCTTATAAAACTAGTTTTAAGCCGTGCGATTCACGGGTTGTGTTATTGTGAA
>CAIGRK010100475.1:0-15000 GCA_903798315.1 Fraxinus greggii
ACTCATTTGCATTTTTTTTAAAAGTTTAAGAGTAAGATTGCAACTTATTCTTTATTTTTCTTTTCTTTTTTGTTTTATTTATATATGAGGGTATAATGGTCATTTTATGTTAAAAATATGTGAAAAATGACGTTTTCTGCAATGAAACGTTGAAATAAGGGTGAAAATGCAAAAATTTGAAACGTATAGATGTTTTGCACACTACATGTTAAACGTATGAACGTTTTGTGCGATTAAACTTTTCTGTTACCAAGTTGTGTGACATAGCTAACACGGAGTACCTATATAGTCCAAATATAGATAACAATAAATTTATAACATATTTGATGAGATCGATTTCAATAGAATTAAAGAAAAGACTTACTTTTAAAATTTATCCTGGCATATACTCCTCTCTAGGCTTATACCATACTAAAAAGTATTTCAATTTTAAAGAATAAAAATATTACTTCTTCGATTTGCAAGTAAATATAAGTAAATTTTCCACATGCACAAAGAGAGAGAGAAAAAAAAAATTCCAACAAACCATAGAAATATGGATGAATTCCTCTTATGGGATTCTCCATCATTTCATAAGTGAGGCACTTATGTTCCTCATCCTTTTTAATATTGTGGGTGCAGTATTCTCTCCTGACAAAAAGTACCTATTTAATTGTAAGTTGCCTATGCTACATCCATGATGGGTGTCTCATTGAAAGTGCAAAATTGATCAAAAAATTTCTTTTATTTCAAAAGTGAGGTTATATTGTCAACACAATTTTTCTTTATTGTGCCACTTTTTAATTGTATTAAAGATCTACATTTTTTTCTTAGCCGTACTTATGTCGCTACTTTTGTTAGTACATATGGTTCTTGATTATAGTTTTCTTCTAATTATTCTATTAGTGTACTTTGAAATGAGAGACAAATATTATGTCGTACTTTTGTATTTATTTAATAAATCCTTTTATACCTTCCTAACGATCTTTTGAATAAAAATAGTTAGGATCATATATGTCCAAAATCAAATGGTGATTGTTCACATGAAATTAAAATGTTGCTCTATTTTTTTCGATAGTTTTACTTGCTCAATCAAAAATTATGTGCATGTCGCTTATATCATTTTTTTTCTTTTTTTTTTTTCCATTTTTTTAAGGACACCATGTACACTATTAAAAAAAAATGGGAGACAGTCGCTATGGATTCAAAAAAAAATGATCTCTCACACTTGTATAAAGCTGATATCCTCCGCAGAATTTATACTTAGAAATATTCCTAATTTACAACTAGGGTGTAGGGTTGACAATTCCAAATTCATTCATGCTTAGGGATGACAATGAGGATGACAATGAGGTTGATCAAAATTGGGATAACCTTCCTCGCCTCCGCACCGTCGAGTAATTTCACACTCGATATCCATCTCGTTATCCGTTTAAGGCATGGTGGCACGGGACGAGGCAGGGCACTTGCCCTTTTACCTTTTTTTTAAGTAATTCAATTATTTATAATTCATTTTATTGCATCATTCATTAAAGTGAAACAATAATATATTTATTAATTTTTAAATTAATTAATTTATTTTCAAAATTAAATTATTCAAATATATTTGATAAACTGAGATTTTTATTATTTACCATATTTCTTGAATAATCCGAGTTGCCATATTTTATTACATCTAACAAAAATTCGTGTTGTTTTCCATTAAAAATATTGAATTCTTAAAAAAAATAAAAGGAAAATTAAAGATTAAACGGGGTTGGGCGAGACCCTTGTTACTTATACCTGTCTCGAGGCAGGGTCCCCCGTCTCATACCCGACCTGAATTCACGATTAAGCTGGTAATTTCTGCTCCGTTCAGAATAGGGCCCCGCATGTATGGGGTATGATAGAATTTTTTGTCATCCTTAATCATGCTACATATACATCGAGTTTGACAATTTTTTGACATCATATGAGTTGGTAGATTTTTATACATTAAATTTAACAACACTTGTTCACTAAATTTTTTACACGGACAGGTTGTCAATGCTGTATTTGGACTATGGGAGTGTACCCAACATTTAAATGAATCAATCAAATCAAGACAGTGGACATTATTTCTTGCCTAATTTCTTTGCCAGATGTCACGGGCCTTTGACAAGTGTCAACTGAGGAATACTTAATTGAAGAATAAGTAGAAATCTCTTGTTTGGGGGTCCGTAAGAGACCGTCCCATGAGAATGTTTGCCAAGTTTAATTATAAGTACATATATATAGTTTGAATATAAATCAAAATATTGGAGTTACTTATTTCGACTATTATTTTTCATATTCTTTTAAATTTTCTGATTTTTTATTCAAAAATTAGAAAAAGACTATTATTTCCAATTATCAATAAATATTTTTATAGAACACACAATTCATAAGCAAGTTCGACTTACTTATTGATTATATTAGTCAAACATTATGGTGGGCCCGAGTTAGGTTGAAAGTTCATAGTGGGTTTCTACTTGACATAGTCACATTCTTGACTATAAAATAAAACAAAAATTTGTATTCCTACAGAGTCGTGCTCAAGTTGCAAATAACAATCCTTTGTGACAGTTAAATTTATGTCTTGTCAAAGATGTTAGTACAATGAATTTACTAGCAAATTCGGAAGCTTTTAAAATCAAATCTCATTTCCCTAAATAATCGCTCTAGTTATAATTGAACATCATGACACTCGACACAAATTAAACATTCATTCATGATTTAGATGCGGATGAATCAAACTACTAATCTTTTTGATGGTGAATTTCTTCGTGCTCATCTTATGACAGGTACGACTAATATGACATCAATAAAAATGCTTGTCGATCTATGGTTACAAATGACATGATTAATCAATAACTTTATATTTATCTCGACTCTAATTTGGTCTTTTAAAGATGAAAATAATGCGAAACATACAAGGACTTGAATTAATTCTACTGACAAGATTAACTTTTCAAGATTGTGTCTTAAGACCTCAGAATTCAAAAATTCAAGCAAGCATTTGAATTCTAGAAATTAGTGTTCTCAAAACAATTTGAATTTCTATTTTTAACGGGGTTGACTATTTAAGATGAAGTTTCAAGATTCATTGCAAAGGAAATAATTTCGAGAGCGACCTTGACTTATATGCGATAGGTGCGACCCCCATAATATTGATGCATTGAATGATTTGAAGGTAAATTGCACTAGAGTATGAGCCAAGCAGAATGACGACTATACAAATTCATGTAATCAATTCTAAAATTATAAAAAAAGAGAGACAAAATTTTCATCGTAATTGCTCCAATAATGCATGTTGACAAGCAATATTAGTAAAGGGATAGAATAATAAAGGTGGTCAGAATCAGAAAACCCAAAAAGAGAAAAAGTAAGGCATGTTGATGAGCAGTAAAGGGGAGGTCAAGATTGAAGCAATATTCTTTTTCTCTATCTAAAGTTACGATTTTTACAAACCGCACAATGAGGAGCACAATAGAAATTTCAAGTGACCCATTAAAAATCATAATAATGCATGCTTTTTATTTTTATCTATTTTATCTTATCAGTTCTTTGGTGTTCTGCTCATATAATGCGGTTAGCAATGATGCTGTTTCTTGCCTTATGATGTCTGTCCCCAACATTTTACCGCAGAGATTGACTTGGTCTTCCAATAAATTACTCTTGTGCCTTCGACTTTTCCCTTTCTCACGGGTACTTGAAAGTTTAGAGTACAAAGTGGGAATGTACTAGCTAAAGTTTAGGAAGAGATGGGCCATATGAGGTTCTCACTACAACTTCGTAATCATATCCGAGTCAAGAACGAATGCGATTTTTTATTGAGTATTGAGATTCCATCAACATTGTTAAAAAGAAAAATTTAAATCCGAGTGGTATTTATTATCTCTATTTTTAATTCAAGTTGTCCGACGTTTGCCTTGTGTTAGGTGCTAAAGTACGGATGTTTTGTATCTATTAAGCAAAAAGGGGTTGTAATTGTATAGCGGTATTTGAAAACATATCTTCAGGATGTCTTAAAGTGCCAGATGACATCTTTTTTTCAAATTGTCTAGCATGTACACGTAATATTTTAAGTGATTTCAACTTAAAAAAGATAGCAAATTAAGTCACGATCTACAACACGATTATCTATTAGCGCGGCCTTTAGTTTCCATAATTTCTTGACCTCGGATGTTGAAATTTATGTGTAGATTTTATTGTCAGTAGCCCTTCCAACAACTAGAGTATCATAAGCCACACATATCTCGCAATAATCGATTTAAAAAGTCTTTTTTGATGCTTTTTATAATGGTGTTAGGAAAAATTGTAGCAGCGATCCCAAATCTTTTCGTTTTTTTTGTAGATTTTACTTCAACCTTCACTTTGTTCTATCACAGGTTCCAAACCTTTGAGAAATTCGTACCGGAGATCCAAAATGACGAAAACTGTCCAAATCACCGTTAGTCAACTTGGAAAATTAAAAAATAGGATATTTTGACCAATTTAAAAATGGGCATTTTCGTCCATTCCCATTTCAAATCCATCTTGGTTGGTAAAATACAAAATTTACCAAAATGTCCCAGTACACCCCTTAAAAATCACTTGGTTAGTAAACAAGGCGGCATCCATGGTGACCAAAATGATGTGCTCATACTGCTCCACCACGAAGGGACATTGCGCCACCAGCACTAGCGGTTGTTACATAACTAAGTGCGCATCGTGCAGCCGCGTAGTAGAGGAGCGCCAAACGTAGCCCAACCACCTCTGACCTCCCCACCCCAATCGTCTCTCACTCCAATGACCCCTTCGAACCAACGGGGTTCATTACTGCCTTCTACACTTGGTCACTCGAGCCCTACCAGATATTTGTGCATTCTTTTCGTTCAAAGGTCACTTAGCTGAACTTGAAACGGTGCTTGAACGACGTCGCCGAATAATCCGAATTCGAACTCGGTGGTGGTGGATAATTTAAGGGCTTATTTGCAGATAATTGATGTAGCATCGATTTTGGGGCTTGATTATGATATTTTGGACCATGCTTTTCAGCTATTTAGGGATTGTTCTTTGGCTATTCTTCACACGATTCCCCCGATCGTGGTCAAAACAAGAAGGAAAGTGGATGAAGTTAAGGAGTTGATTATCATTGTAAAGGAGTATGTACTGGGTTTGCAGATGGAACTCAAGAGGAGGGAATTGAAGGATAATTCGGTTCGTCAGCAGGAACTGGCTGCGTATTTTACCCACTGTAAACCTCAAACTCCGCACTTGAGACTAGCATTATTAAATGCAATGACTATTTGCGGGTGTAGATGGTGACTGTGGCGGTGGAGTTTATTGTGGATTTGGGTGTTTTGTTTTAGTTTGATTGTGGTGGTGGTGTTTTGGGGGGAAATGGGTGAGAGTGAAGTGGGGAAGGAGATGGGGGTGGTGGTGCTTTTGGTGCCGACACAGAGGCGGTGGTGGTGCCGGCAATATATTGACTGTTGCGAGAGGTGTTTTTTGTTTTTAATTTTTGTTTTTTCTTTTTTATTAATGAGAAAATTGTATAGTTACTATTTTGCCCTTTTTAATTTTGTCAAAATTGGTCAAAGTTTATTATTTTTAGTCAACTAACAGTCAAATGGACTGATTTGGACATCTGTTGCATATTTCTGAAAAGTTTGGGACTGTGGCTGACACAAATTAAATGTTAAGGTAAAATCTGTAAAAAAATTGAAATGTTTGAGACCGCTGTTGCAATTTTCTCATGGGGTTATGTTAACCTTGACCATAGTAGTGGACCAATAACTTTATTGTAGGGTGGGCTATAATCCAAATTTGGACTAGACGTGCTTTTAAGGTGGGCAGGGGGCTCTATTTTTTTTGCAGTCAATGTTGGTTTTTAGGTCAAAATTGTATTGGTAAAGAAGGAAGCCTTTTGACTTAAGTTTGGGCTGGGCTGGGCTATAACACAATTACTCTAGGTGACAATTCGAAGGTACGGACCCACAAATGTAGCCCCTATTTTATGGTCATTATAAAGAAAAATTGTAGAATCAATCGTGCTACATGTATATATTGTGATTGATATCAAGATTTACACTCTTCTATATGACAACATCTACGCTTTTGATTTTGACCCCATATGAAGGGATGTCATAAAATGTGTCAAAGAGAATGTACGTGCATTATTCTTGTAGAAACAATAATAATGTTTTGAATTGAGAATTTTTTTGGAGAATTTGTGTTTAAAAAGTGAGGAAAAATATTGGGTTTGTGTGTAAAATGTTTTATTGTTTAAATGCATAACTGAAAATAAACAGGAGAAATAAGGAGTTTTAATTTAAAGAGAGTCAAACAGTGACGTAATAACTCACAATAACTTGACTTTTGACTTGTTAACATGCATGATACCATCCAAATTCACTAATCACGCAACTATAAAGTGCTAAATTAATCAGTTTCGAGCTTAGTGAGTGATCTTGTAAAATAATTCATCATTGCATTATACATTGACTTGCACTAAAATATGTATGGAGGTTCACCCAATCATACACGAAGGTCTACACACTCACTCTCTATAATTAATTCTTAAGAAATTTTATTAGAAAATGATGTTGGTGCGATGATCAACCTCCCAGCTCTGCTACTAACCGAGCTTCTCATCTTGCGTATTTTGAAGAACTCATATCCCTTGAAGTTGTTATCTGGTTGATCCAAGTTTTGCTATTGACAATAAAGATTAGCAATGGTATGTTAAGATATAAAATCGTATATCGAGTAAAGATAAAAACATAAACCAACTTATAAGAGTTTGTACTACTGCTCTTAATAAGATTGATCTTTTAAAATTGAACCATTTTAATATGGTCTACTTAGAATCAAACACTATAGCCCGAGAGAATCCATAATTAAGAAAAATATACAACAGAAGAGAGAGAGAGCCTGTGAAACGTGATGCCAAAAATACTTTTGAACTTTCTAGTCAAAGGATGGATCTAAATAATATAAAATACCAAAATAATAATAATAATAATAATAATAATAATAATCCAATGTGTGATATTGAGTCTATGTAGTCTGTTTGCATTTGCAAAATTGTTATTGAATCTGGACTTAGTTTATTAACGAAGTAGATTCAATTATACAACACAATTATTAACTAGGAAATCAAGTAAACATCATCTACAAGTTTGTGCTGCTAGAAATTTACATATATAGATAGGGGAACAAAACTGGTCATATATTCCCACTGTTCAAGGACTTTAAGGTTATTGGGCATCCACTTCTCAATCTAGGAATGTGTGCTTTCTTTTCCAAGCTAAGATCCTGATCATCAACTGTCCACCTACGCAAGAACAAAACAAATAGCACAAGCTTAGTCACAAAAGGAAAATCAAACCAAGAAAATGAACATTGCATGTGTTGAGATCTTCGAAACAAATATATGAATGGTTTGGGACACGTTGAAGACAAAATTAACAAAATTCAATTTCTCTCCTACAATTTCAAGTTTTTAGACGAGAAGAGTAGTGTTAACTCACGTGTATCCACTAGTTAGTCGGGATATGAAAACCAGCATCGTCAATTTCGCCATATTGATGCCCAAGCAAGTTCGAGGTCCTGAGCCGAAAGGTATGTAACTGTATGGCTTTTGCCTTTCCTGAAGATATAAAACATAACAGCATTATTAGCTGTTTAATTAATTTATTTCTTGTAATCCTTACAAGAGAAATTAAACAACAGAGAGAGCTTATTACGTCAAATCTGGAAGGATTGAAGCTCAAAGGGTCTTTAAATATAGCTGGGTTATAATGTATATGAGTTGCATCAATATTCACATGCCATCCTTTCTTTATCTCAAATCCTGCCATCAGAATAACCGAATGATCGATAGACAATAACATAAGAAATCTCTATCGACTCCATAACATTTGGAGAGTTGGAATTAATGTTCCAAAGGAGGGTGTACTTGCCTTCAATAGTGCAATCACCAAGTGCAACTCGGGGGTACCATAACAAGACATTTGACATTCTAAGGGTCTCTTTGACAACCTAAAAAATGCCAACTACAAATATTTAACCAAATATCATATATAGCACCAGAGAGAGAGAGAGAGGGAGGAAATAAGTTATTTAACCTTTGAACCATAGGACATGTTCTTCAGATCTTCATGGGTAAGCAAGGCTCCTTTTGGTTTGTTTCTCGTAATTGATAATTGTTCCTCCTGCAAGATAGTTGGAGTCAAAATCATCTTCCATGGTGAATCTTATCATCGAAATTAAAAGTAACGAGGATTGATGAATGCCAAAGTTGGAAGTTTTCTTGGTCGAATGTCTAGAGCATCCATTACTAAAATTATCACCGACAGCGAAATAAATTTTCCCTTCGCTGACGGCTGAAAAAGTTGTCACTGAAGCCATGATTTTTGGTAGGATCATAATTAAATATTTGTTCGCTAGTCTTATTATTATAGAAGGGATTATTAGAAGGGTGAATAATTTTTTTGATTGCACAAGAAGATTTGGTCATAAAATCTCACCCTAAGCCTATTTTGAACTTCTTTATTCTCATCCAAGAACTTGACACACCACATTATGGCAGATGCAGTTGTGCTCTGTCCAGCAACTATTAGAGTCAATAGATTATCCAAAATCTCTTCATCATCAAGCTTTTCATTGGATTGATATGAATCCCTATCCAACATGGATTGCAGAAAGTCCTCTGAAGATTCTTTTCCATTCCTTCGTCGAGTGATCATTGTCTTCAAGTTTTTCATTAGCCTTTTGCGTGCCTGCATAATTTGTTAGGATTAACAGCGAATTATCAATGAATTTACTCGAACCAGATAAGTCAACACATTAATTTTTAAGTTTAAAATGACTTCTTTTAAACTGAAATGTCAATTTTTATATCCATACTAGAAAAAGTATAAAAAAGTATACTTATCAAAGAAATCTTCTTCCCACACCCACCCCATCTGCTGTTTTCCCCGCTCGAACAGCCCATGTACCCTTTACGCAGGATCTCAGAGTAAAGGCAAATAAATGGGAGGGGAAAACGGTGCTAGTTATAGGCCTACCTTCATGCCTTGGTAGTATCTTGTGCCAGGAATCATGACAGGAAATGATAACATGGCATCAGAAATAGCTGTGACATCCTTCTCGAGTTGTTCAAGCAAGGAACCATCTGTGACACTCATCAGCATATCACACATTGCATCAAAGGCCACCTGTAGAGCAAGAACACTATTGGTAAAACCTCATTTCGAATAAAGATGAATTAATAAACAATGTATAAGGTGTCCAATGCAAGGAATAATAGTGGATACATGTTACTCTAACATAAGAAGTTTTTCATTCTCTAACAACTTAAATTTTTAGGGTAAGTGTTGCAAATTGTTAAACCACCCTATACAAAGACGTCCAATGCAAGGTACCACAGAAATAAAATCGTTACCTTCATACTGAATTGAAGCACCCTAAAACTTTTCCCCCTGTTTTCTAATTTCTCCAGCCTTCCACTCAACATGCTGTCAAATTTCTGAGCGAACTTTGATAAAGAATTCATTGAGAAAGGATCAGAAAGAAGACGTCTGATCCTTCCATGAGTCTCTTGAGGAACACACAGTAAGCTTTTCTTTCCAACTGCATCACCCATTGATTTCACGTACCCTTTATTGAACAACACAAAATCATTCGTAAACACTGTCTTGGCAGCCTCAACACTTGGAAGAAACACATGGATTTTCCCAAAAATCCTTGTCTTGAACCATTGGCCATATCTGGTCATGTGGAAGTCATTTGATCTCATTCAAAAAATGTAACACATTACATTTCAACATATTTGAAAATAAAAATTTACTTAAATGTTTGACTTAGTAGTGAACATAACCAAACATGTTAGATGGTATTCATTCTGAAGCTTGAAGTGTACTAGAAAACTTGAAATATCCTGTCTTGGTAATAATTTGGGAGTAGATGGTAGGGAGTAGAGATTTTGAATTTTTTCAAATATATTATGTGAAGATGAATCAATTAGAAAGAGACCAATTATAGATAAGGATATAACGTGGTTTTTGTCATACTAGAATAAAGGAGAATAATTGAGACACAAGAGAGGATCATATTACTTGGAAGAGTTTACCTATTTAACTCTCGACTAGCAATAAGGAGTGAGGACTAATATGATTTCAGAAGAATTGATTCATTAGACATTTCAGTAGATGAATTAGTGGATCAACAAGTTTACTGAGAATATGAGTTAATTGGTCATATTTTCACAGAAAGAGAGGAATATTATTTATTGGAGAAGAGGCAAAGAACATAAAGTGCAAAGAAACTTACAAAGAGGAAGGAGATATTGGAGCTTGTTAATTAGATAAATATGAGTGTTTCCTATAGTTAGGATAGTTCTCAATAAGTCATCGGATGAATTTGTGTAAGGTTAAATGGAAAATTTTATCAATTTGCTTCTAGACCTGCAATGTCGCATTTAATTGAATATTGAATTGTTAAAAAACTACATCTCCAAGGTTCGGGCATACAGTTCCCTCCTAACGAGGAAAGGTCGTCTAGACTCTATGAAAGAACTAGCACGCCTACAGGTCGAAACCCTCTCGCATGTGTAATTAACTTCTGTGGTGACTTTGAAAGATAGAAGTGAAAAAGAGCCCGGCCCCACATTTGACATCAACATAAGTTAATGTTAGAAGATGTGTTTAGGACTGCTCATGTCGAGTTATAAATGTTGTTTAGTTGACTATTTCAAAGTTTTTCCTTTTTTTGGGTGTTGGTTATTTTTGTTATTCATGTTTGTGAGCATGGCATAGTCTTAGGACCATGATTTTAGTGGGTTATTATTAATCAAGCTTTAAATTGTAATGTTTCTGATGTTAACTAAGTAACTTCAGTTTTCTTTGCTTAAAAACATGTTGTTCTCAATTTCATTTGCTTTTACTGTAGCAATACTTTTACAACACAACAAAGCTTTGTTTTTCTTTTCTCATTCTAAATATAACCATAATTGGTATCAGAGCTTTCTTCTTAAGGGATCTGTGTGCGAATTTGACGCGCCTGGAAGCCGAAGCCAGTTTTTCCTCAATTGCTCTGCCAATGTTTGACGGAGACAACTACCAGATTTGGGCAGTACGCATGGAGACATACTTGGATGCTTTGGATCTTTGGGAAGCAGTGGAAGAAGACTATGAAATCCTTGCGCTTCCGAACAATCCCACCATAACACAGATCAAAGCGCAGAAGGAAAAGAAGACAAATAAATCAAAGGCAAAGGCTTGCTTGTTTGCTGTAGTCTCACCCACCATCTTCACTCGTATCATGTCTCTGAAGTCAACAAAGTAGATATGAGATTATTTCAAGACCGAATACGAAGGAGATGAAAGGATCGGAGGGATGCAAGTGTTGAACCTGGTACGTGACTTTGGGTTGCAGAAGATGAAGAAGACAGAATCCACCAAAGAGTATTCTGACAGGTTGCTTAACATTGCAAGCCGAGTCAGACTACTCAGCTCGTCTCTGCCAGAATCAAGGATTGTTGAAAAAAATCCTTGTAACGATGCCTGAAAAATTTGAGGTCACAATTACATGCTTCGAAAACACTAAGGATATGTCAAAAATCACTCTGGCAGAACCGTTGAATACATTACTAGCATAGGAGCAACGAAGAGCTATGAGTCAGGAAGATGATGTTGAGGGAGCCTTATCTATCAAGCATAAAGAGAATGCAAGGAACAACAAGAAAAAGAAGGAAAAAGGCATCAAGGCTCAAGTGGAGAATTCACGGCCAACAACAACACGAGCAAAGATGGAAACAAAAAGGGATCTCATCCTCCATGCCAACATTGTGGTGAAAAATCTCATTCACATTTTAAATGGTAGAGAAGACCAGACGCCAGATGCACCAAATGTAACGAGATGGGGCATGAAGCTGTAATTTGCAAAAAACAAAAATCAACAACACGGTGAAAAGGTACAGATTGCTGCTTAAGAGGAGGATCAACTGTTCGTTGCTACATGTTTCTCTGACATCGAATCAAGTGATAATTGACTTATTGGCATTGGTTGTACTAACCACATGACACATGACAAGGAGCTATTCAGGGAACTAAGGAGCACAAACACGTAGAAGGTTCGAATTGGAAATGGCGAGTACAAAACTGTAAAAGGAAAATGAATAGTTCAATTTCTGGCTGTTCAAATGCAGAGTTCATTTCTGATGTGTTATATGTCTTTGAAATTGATCAAAACTTGTTAAGTATTGGACAACTAATTGAAAAAGGTTATAAATTTATGTACAAAGTGATTAATGATGCAGTTGGCCAAGATATTTTCAAAGTAAAAATGAAAGGAAAAAGCTTTGTTTTAAATCCATTGGAAGAGGAGAAAACTGCTTTCTCAATCAAAGAAAATATCACAGAAGTATGCACAAGAGGCTCGGGTGCTATTATCATCGAGGGCTATTGTAGATAAAATCCAAGATGATGGCAAATGACCTTCCAAAACTTGATCATCATATTCTAAACTGCAAAGCATGCAAGTTTGGAAAATAAAGTAGGAAACCATTTCCCAAAGCAACATGGAGAGCATCAAATAAGCTGCAATTGATTCATGCGGACATTACAGGCCCATAAAGAACACCTTCTATGAAAGGTAGTCTCTATTATGCTGCATTCATTGATGATTTCACCCGTATGGGCTGGATTTTCTTTTTGAAGCACAAGTCAGAGGTGGCTCAAGTCTTCTGGAACTTTAAAGCCAGATTTGAGAATGAGAGTGGCTATAGAATTCAAACTCTTAGATCAGACAATGACAAGGAGTACACATATGAATCATTCAACCGATTTTATGAGGAAGAAGGCATTCAACATCAATTAACCGCTCCATACACTCCGTAACAAAATGGAGTAAGTAAGAGATGGAACAACTTCACATTGAAGATGACATGATATATGATACAAGAGAAGAACCTACCAAAGCAGTTCTGGGCCTAAGCAGCAAACACTACTATTTTTTTTTTCCAAAATAGGCTTCTCACAAAAGCAGTGAAGGATTAAACACCCTTTGAGACATGGTATGGTTATAAATTATCTCTAAATTTTCTTAAAATATTTGGATGTTTGTGCTTCACACATGCTTCACAGATCAAGAGAGATAAACTAGATAAAAGAGCACTTCCAGGCATCTTCTTTGGCTACAGCTCTGTTACAAAAGCTTATAAAGTTTTCCAGCCACAAACTGGAAAAATTATTATAAGCAGGGACGTGCACTTTACAGAAGACAAAAAGTGGAATTGAGATGATGCAAAGAAGATGGATCCAACCTCAAAAAGAGCCAAAGCTTTTCGAATACAGTAGAACAAAGCATAAGAGACTGGTAGGATGGCATGGTGGATGAAATTCCTGTCAGAGACACAAAACTACTTTCTAATGTTTATCAAAGATGCAAAATTACTATTTGTGAACTTGTAGATTATGAAGAAGCCAAGGCGGATCAAAATTGGATAGCTGCACTGAAGGAGGAGTTGTTCATGATTGAAAGGAACAAAACATAGGAGTTGGTTGATAGATCCCAAAATAGAACGTTAATTGGAGTCAGTGGGTGTACAAAACCAAGCTTAATGCTGATGGCTCAATCAATAAGCATAAAGCTAGTCTAGTGGTCAGAGGATATGCTCAAATACTTGATGTTGACTACTCAGATACCGTCGCACCAGTGGCTAGACTAGATACCATCAGGCTCTTACTCGCCATTGCAACACAAAAAAATTGGAAGGTGTACCAGTTAGATGTCAAGTCAGCTTTCTTGAACGGTTTTTTACAGGAGGATATTTATATAGAGAAATCGAAAGGCTATTAAAAGAAGAAGAAGAAGAAGAAGACAAGGTCTATCTTCTTAAAAAGGCACTCTACGGATTAAAACAAACTCCAAGAGCTTGGTACAGCAGAATTGATGAACATTTGCAGAACTTGGGATTTTCTAAAAGCTTATCTAAATCAACATTGTATGTCAAGCATGATGGAGCTAACATTCTTATCATCTCACTATATGCGGATGATTTTCTCATGACAGGAAACAACACAAGGCTTGTGGAGAAGTTTAAGCAATAAATGATGGAGGTTTTTGAGATGGCATATCTCGATTTGATGACCTTCTTTCTTGGAACAGAAATTAAATAAAATGAACATGAAGTCTTCATTTGTCAGAAGAAATATGCCAAGGAGATTTTGAAGAAGTTTAAACTCGAAGAATACAAAGAAATAAGCACCCCTATGAACCAAAAGGAAAAGCTATGTAAAGAAGATGGAACACACAAGATTGATCGGGCATATTTCAAAAGTTTGATTTGGTTGCTTGATGTATCTCACAGTAACTTGGCCTGACATTTTGAATGCTATAAGCATTTTATCTCGGTTTATGCATTGTGCAAGTGAATGGCATCTCAAGGCTGCGAAGTTAGTGATTAGATATGTCAAATGCATGTGATTTTGGCATTAAATTCACGAGGAACAAAGAGTTCAAGCTAGTTGGTTTCTCAAATAGTGATTGGGGAGGTTCCATTGATGATATGAGGAGCACTTCAAGGTACTATTTCACACTTGATTCTGGTTCTTTCTTATGGAGCTCAAAAAACAAGAAATTGTAGCTCAATGCGCTGTTGAAGTAGAGTTTACTGCTGCAGCAGCTACTGTTAATCAAGCTTTATGGTTGAGGAAGATTTTAATCGATCTTAACTTGGAGCAGAAGGAAAGCACGAAGATTCTTATCGACAATTAAGCTGTTATTACTATCTCTCATAATCCTGTGTTTCATAGGAAGACTAAGCATTTTAACATTAAATTTATTCTTATTAAGGGAAGCACAGAAAGATGCAGAAGTTGTTCTTATTACTGCAAAACAGAAGATTAGGTTGCAGATATTTTCAACAAGCCAATACCAGTTAGCAAGTTCTAATTTCTGAGGATAAAAACTTGGTATTTGCAGCCCCTAAAGCAAGGAGGAATGTTAGAAGATGTGTTTAGGACTGCTGATGTC